>CAEGAE010035473.1:0-22254 GCA_903067095.1 Girardinus metallicus | reverse complement strand
CTGCGATTTCCTCCTCATCAGTGAAAGAAAGTGCTGGCAAATTAAGTAAGGATGATGAAAAGGACCGGAGGAGAAACAGTTTTCTTAGAGTACTTGAAATACAGCCAATAAAACAGGAAGCACCCCAGCCCTATCAGATGCAGCTTCCGGTTGTCGTGAAAAAGGTCTATAAATGTTCAACCACTTTTTCGTCTTTAGACTCACCCGAAGTTTATTCTGATGTTTAAGGTAAAAAAAAAAAAAAACCCAGAAAGGAACAGATTTCACTGAAAACAGAGTGATATGAAATGTGCTAATATGTGCAAAAATATGTCTCACTGCATAAGAAATACCCTATTCTATGTATAATTTTATTTGATTTTAATCTAATTTGTTATGATCCTGCTATCGTATAAAATCTGTGACAGCCAAAGCCTGTTGAGGTCTGAGTGTCGCAGAGGTGCTCATATAAATGGCTATTAAACAATATGTCTGTCAGCCCCGGTAAAGAAAAATGAATTCTGGTTTCCTCAACTCAGACTGCTGTGCCAGTAGCTTCGGGGCAAACCTTTTTTAATTAAACTACCTGTCGAGCCAAGCCTCTTATGTTGACCCGGTCTGGTAATTACTTTACATTTTAGTCTCGCAAAGCTAAAATACAAAGATAATGTGACTTATTTATGCTGATGGGGTTTTTTTGTTAATCAAAAACGGAATAAACAAACATTTACAGTTGTTTTCCTTCAATGAAAGTGACTTTTGAGGTGTGTCCAATAGAGGGCGCTAGAGGGCAGCATAGCAACTTACTCTTAAATCCTGTTTTTACAAGAAAGGAAATGGGGAGCCATCTTTAAATGAGTAAAATCATAGACAGCCAGTTTGATTTTGATTAATAGAAAAATAATGAAAAATAAAATAATAAAATAATGAATAAATTACAGTAATTAATGACTGGACTCCATTGCACACTAAACCTAAAAAAAACAAACAAATCTAAAATCAGAAGCAAAAGGTACTTTCAGAGTCATTCCCAGGCACCTCCATGGTTACCTGACAAAAGCTGAATGGATTTCAAAACCTTTAGTAAGGCACGAAGTGGGCTGAGAGGACTCAGCTCCACAGCAGGTGACTCGCTGTCATTTCTCTCTGTCACTGCGATCCCAATCACTTGGATGCTAAAAAGATTAGCAGGAGAGAGGGGAAGCAATGGAGTACCAGAGTAATGTAATTATCAAGTGATGGAGTGCCTGAAAGGTCTGTATTATCGGCAGTGAGTTTCTTAACCCCTGTCAACACCAGAGAAATCAGAAAGTCACTCACCCTCTGGTGCAGTGATGGTCAAAGGCTGATCTGGAGAGTTTGAGAAATTGATATATTAATGTTTTTGTTTTAAATTGTTAACATTTATAAGGTGAATAGGTTGATGCATTTGTACCCCCACCACTTTGAGGCTGTAAGAACTATAAAGAAAAATTAAAACTGAATAAAGCACCCTGCACCCTTCCTGATTTCAGCATCAATCTCATGACCGTAGACTGTCTCCTGACAACCACATTTCTCTTTTTTCTCTTTTCCTTTTTACTCTTGCATCCCAGTCTCCATAGAAACTAATGTCTGAACTGAAATGTTGGACAAAAGGCGAAAAAAAATCTGAAATGTTCAAGGACATACAGATGTAAAAGACACAGATATCTCGATTTGTAATCTATGTACACATACATACAGTGCAGAATCTTCACCATCAAGAAAGCTTCAGTTGCAACAAATAAATTAATTAATAAAGAAATGTTGAGGTATTTAGTATTTTTTATGTTTTATATATATATAAAAAAACAGACTTTAAAAATAGAAGAATTTCTTTCATCACTTCTCTTTGTCATGGTTTTGTGAAGTTTCAAGTATTTAACAATTTCTTTTCTGGAAAGTTAGAAATAAAATGCATTTTTTGTGGAAAAAAAAAACAGACTAAAAAACGAGGAAAAAACATTTACCACAAATATTAAGGAGACACAACCAAGTCTTCAATGAAAACATTTTTGTGAGTCCTGTGAGGGAATCGGTCCCAATTCTGTCTTGACATGGGAAAGTTTGTAGCCGGTTCTGGTGCTTGGTGCCTGGATCAGAGTCTCTGGTAGAAGATGTTTTTATGTCGTAGCATCTTATTAGAATCTGAAGAGTCTTAAGACACAAAGTGTTGGATTTTAGTAAATAACAATTGCAGTAAACAGGCAATGTTCAGTGGTTTTCAGTATGTCTGAAAATGTTATGCTAGTAACTGATGTTCAGCTATTGTCCATAAAATGGATCAGAACGGCAGCAATTAACTCAAAATGTCATCATGGATTTCAAATGCTGAAATGTTGTGCAATGAATCGGATGAATTACTTAAGTATCTGAATGAACTCATTAAGTTCTATAAAATAGGTATTTTCTTGCCATGAACTTTAAAAACACACTCATTTCTTGTTTTTGTTTCATGATGGCTGAGAATTGTCAGGCTTGACTGATTTGTTGAAACCTCAATTGTAAATAGCTTGCATGCATTTATGTGAGTGTTTGTCTAGTTGTGTGTGTATGTCATGTGCATAAAAGGTTTAAAACATTTCAGTACTTCTCCTCAATCAACAGTCTGATTGAGGAGAAGGGAGACAGACTGACAGATGGACAGAAACAGAAAGAGGATGAGTAAAGATCGTCCTCCTGTGAGTGGCAGAGGACTGTCAGATTTGCAGTGATTGTGCACTTGTAATAGTGCAGTGGTGGTCAGACCATTAAAAACAGTATGTTTATATAGCATGGAGCTGTGGAGGAGAGACCAAAAACAAGCATTTTGTTCTGTGATCATCAAATCTGCTAGTGTGTGGAAAATGGATCATAGGTTATAGTCACAAATTTGTGCCTGTGCAGTGTTTGTGTGTTTACATGACTGTCAAAAGTCCATAAGAGACAGACAGTATCCTACCAGTGGGTGACTCATGCAGCGCATCATTCAGATGTAGCATCTCTGCAGAGTCTGAGTCACTATGCAGCAGTGACAGAGTAGGAGGAGTGTGGGGAAGGGGGGAGCAGAGACATCAGATAAAGAAAGAAGAGATGATTAAAGAAAGCTCATGACTTTATCTTATCCTTGTCACGTGACTCCTGTTGCAAGCTTCCCTTCATTCTGATGTCCCAAATGTGTTATCTTTACATCTTATTGATATTTTTGTCTGTGAAAGGCAGTAGATATTTCTAGATATACAGGCAAGATGTTCAGAATGAGTCTTAAATGTTGCTGCACGTTCTCCATTGAGGATTTCTCCAACATGTTCCCCTCTTGAATTTGTACCTTTTAGATTTTTTTTTTTTTTTTGGCTAAGCAAATTATTACAACACCTATTTTTATAATTCTAATGGTTAAAAAGCAATTTTTTGATTTCCACAGGAAATCTTTACATTTTCCCCTATGACTGCAGGCAAACGTCAAAAGCAGTGTCTCCATTGTGTTTTACTCTATTTGTTTGTTGCCTCACCCTTTTATTCCTCCCTCAACTTGGTCCCACAGTGTCTACACTCACCGGCTCAACTCTTAAAGGCACCTAACATTTTATCACCCTAACGACAGAAAACATAAAGCTCTAGGAATGGTGTAAATGAGCATTGTCAAGTTCTTGCTGAAACTGACTGCTAGAAGAGAGCAAATAAGGAAACAAGTGGCTGTAGAAATGCAACATTTTTTTTTCTCCTTAAATCGTCGAGCAAGTTCATGGTTTCTGCTGGTGATGAGCCGTAATCGGCTGCAATTTTAAAGCAATTTTGAGCCCTGATGGGTAAATGGGTAAATTGCAGGTTGCACAAAGGAGGCTATTCATAGTGGCAATTACAGCTAATAGTTTAACATGGAGATAATAAGAGACTTGCTCTGAGAATTGCGATTGTTTATTGAATGTTTTTATCGGGGTTGTTGCTGTTTAACACAAGTAATAGCGGTGGAAAACAGGTTTATCATGGTCAGCTCGCACACTGATAAGGCTGTGTGCAAAGAGCCCACTCTAAATCTACAACAAAAGGGTTGTGCTGTGATAGTGTCTTTCTCATATTGTCCCTCTGCTTGGAGGCCACTCTATCAGATGTGTCTCACCTCTGCGTCTAATGAAATCAGGCGGACACAAAGCGATGACATTAATTCAGATCAATAAATCATCTCAGGAAGGAGAGTGGTTTGTTCATTTATTTTATTTTTTTTTATCATCATCACTCTGTCATGTAAAATCTGTTTCAGATTATGCTTTTTTCCCCCCTGGTGTTATCTTAAGAGAGAAAAAAAATTAGACATTAGCAGCCCTGACACCCCACCTCTTCCCACCCCGTCTCTCACTTTTTAATGAGATTTGGAGTGCGCTCGTCACCCCACTGTGAAGCCAACGGTGACAGGAAAGAGGACAAAAGGAGGCCTGATGCTCGGGCTTTGGGAAATACCCCTCTCTTCCCACACCACCCCTGCATCACACACACACACATCTAATGCGAGCGCCCATCTGGTGATAGAGCACTAAGAGGAAAGGCTGAATAAAACCTGCAAGGACACACGTGCACAGAAACTCACTTTAGTCTAGATACATTAGCTCCAATAACCGAGTAAAAGAAAACAATCCCACATCCTTGTGTCTTTAATGGTTTTATTCCATGTTTTTTTGTTTTATTTTTTTCAAAACATACTACCTCTTGTCTGCACATTGTGATTAAAAATAAGGCCATTTCAACAGACACATTGTTATATACAGTTCATAAAATTAATTTACAGATTTCCTTTAATTTTGCTTTCCTTTTAATCACCCTTAAATGTTTCAGATTATCACACACATTTTTATATCAAAGAAAGATATGTAAGTAACAAAATGAATTTCATAGAAAACATATTTTCACCTCAACCTATTAATTGGTTGTGTCGCCCTCAGTAATGAGTCACAGTGGATGATTTTCAGCATACTGTTTTTACACATTTTTTTATTCTGCCTCACTAACAACCTACTTAGTGTCATAACACAAGAGCTTTATTGATTAAAAATTTTATTCTAGGTTTTTGTGGTGGAATTTGTGAAACTTAGCCATTTTTTCTCTATTTGCTATGTGTAACAATAAAACAAAAACAGAAATCTATGAAAGCAGACAACAAGCTTGGTGTTCATAAAAAAACAAATTATCCTAATTTTCTAAAGCAATGAGAGAGAAACACTATTTGCTCTGCATTCATGTTTCTCAGGTCTTTGCACATGATCTTGCATCATACTATTTGGTGTAAGATGGAGTGTGTTTGAATTCCTAATATTAGAGTGCCTCGCCCCAGAGGCTCCCCCCTTGACGAACCGATGACGCATTTCCTGACATGATGGTCGAAATCACATGAGTAGAACAGAAGAAGGAGGTGGTAGGAGAGAGTGTTTGATATTGAGGGCTAGCTAAATATATACCAGCTGTATGGCTACAGCACTGAAGGCTGGGATGTGCAGCCTATTGTGTTTCCTGTCTCAAACGGGAAGAGGAACTTGCCTCTATTTTTTTCAACCAATCAGCACTGATCCAGTTGCATTAGAGATCTTAAACATAAACAGTAAACCTCTCTTTTCAGTGAGAATTAGAAAGATTGCATTAGTAACGCCCGAGAGTTTCAGGAGCTGTGAAAAGTAGCAAACTACTCTCATCCGAATTTGACATGTAATCAAGAGAAATGTTTGTCATCATCTTGCAACCTGCTTAGAGCGGCAGGAATGGCACCGTGCAAATCAGAGCTTTATTTATGAGCTACACTGGACCTCAGGAGGTCGAGCATGACGTCATGGACCCCCGCCTCCTGTCATTAAAGAGTGATTTTGGCATCAGGTTCCACTTCCCTAAATCCCCTCCTTCCCTTCTCATTCTCCAAATCCCTTGAGGCCAAAACAGCACCTGCCCCTACCCTCTCTTGAACAATCATTAAAACGGCTCAACATATGTTAACTCATTCTCTCGGTTTGGGACAGACACACCCACATGCCATATTTTTAATAATTTAGAGTCTCAGTTTCATCGCATCAAGTTGCAATAGATTGTCTCTTTTTTCCCCAAAACATTTCTGTTGTGTGTTTTAATGTAATTTATTGGTGAGCTGATGGCCACAAACATTTATGGGTCACCTCCATCCAAATGTAATGGGACAGCATGACGGCTAAGGCTGGTTGACTGTGAGAAAACAGTTTAGGGCTGAGTGGTGACACGTTTATTGAGCTTGTCAAATTAACTCATGCAGTGACCTGAGACAGGAAAAAAGTCACAATAAAGCACACACACATGTGTACACACACAGCCTAAAACAGACATAAGAAGCATGTTTTTAATATTACATGGTTCAGATGTTGTGCATCAATCAGAGGCTGATCTCTGAATCACCTTGGGGCTTTACAAAGCTCCTGCAGAGTTGTTTGACGTCAGTGTTGTTAGGAGGCATACCTGTAGTCTGAATTATATTCCTTAAGGGCTGAATTTAAGAAGTAATTTGTAATTTCTGTCTTTCTAAACACATAAATTAAAGGTAATGATGCTCAACACTCTAAAACGACACATTGTTTCTCCTTATTAAAACAAGTTTATCCTGGAACAGATTACTAAGGTTGAGCTTTATGTAATGTGTCCAGTGGTTAACGACAAATGTGGCAGAAATACAATCTTTGAAGTGATGTATGTTGATGGTTAAAACATCTACAGTTAATCCAGCTTTATTTAAATAGGAAACTCAAGGTCTTATATCTACCGAGAGCCAGATTGTCATTCTTGTTTTTGGGCCATTCAACACTTCATCCAAGGTTAGATTTTTCTCCCCCAGGGCAAGATACCATGTTTTCTGTGGTTTTGCATTATTAATATCTGAGTTCTTGAGCCACATTTTACCACAGCCTTCATCTAACAAACATTTTTTTTTTACAAACATCTTTTCCAAGATCCAAATCAAGAAAGTCTCTGGAACAATAACAGTACTTTCACTTCTCCTTTTCACTAAGGTGATGAAATGTGTACCTTAGGGTGTTTGCCTCTACTTTTAAGTTAGTGTGTTGATGGGAAGAGAACGACTAACCCTTCATATTATAAGTAGTCGGTTAAAGTGGTATTGGGCATCCAATCTGGAAATCTTCCTTTAGAGGTTTTTTGGACATATCCTACTAAAAGGAGACCATGAATGGACTCAAAGCTCGCTAGACCTGGGAGTTGCAACGCCAGTTCTCGAATGCCACTGTCCTGCAACTTGTGGATGTATCTCTGCTCCAATACACCTGAATCAAATAAATGGTTAGTGACCAGACTGTTACAAAACTTGCTGACATGCCAACAAGGTAATCAGGTGTTTGATTAAGGAGTGTTGGAGCAGAGGGACTGTATATCTTTCTTGTCTGTAAACACCTTTGGATCCCTTCAAAACAAGCTAGAGAGTGACACTGGGAAGATAAATATTCCCTTTCTGCACTTATTACTCTTGTGACCCAGTCTAAATAAATTAATGTCATTAATCCTATGAAACAACTCTAACAGTACCTGAACAATACCTGATTAATCTGGCTAATTTTAATCTTTTTTCAATATGCATTTCTACCAAAATAATTTAAAACTGCATATGTGTATGCATGCTCAGTTTAAAGGATTCTATTGCTGTGATATTTCTGATTGTCCACAACATGTGTGAGATTTATAGGCAGAGTTTGCAGCCTGATCACAAATCACAACACTTCCAAATAGCTCAATAAGTGTTCCCCCTTCTTCTCATCTCCATTAGGAACTTGGAGTGGTCAATAGGTCCAGCCGAACACTAGGGACCGACCCTATTGATTTCACAGATGGAGAAGGAGGGCAGCCATTAACAGTGCACTTCCTGTAGCCTCTGGATCTGCTTAGACTGACAGAGATCCTCCACTAATGATATTTCCACATCATTTTACTCAATAAGAGGGTTGATTATTGTTTCATTGTATTTAGGTGTTGCCAAGCAGTTGAAATACAGAAATACAAGAACACACTTTATGAATTTATTAAGCATGTCCTTTGGTTTTAGGGCATTTATTGCCATCATAAACTAAAAACACAGAAAACAGCCAAAGTTTCATCTGGATAATAAGCTTTGACTAATTGTTCTGTGTAATGAAGCTTCTTGCAGTGGTGCTAACTGGGTCTTTCATTGACTCCATTTGGCACTGAAATATTTAGTAGCTAAGGAGGTAGACAGTTCCCTCAGGAAAAGAACAGATTAAAGTGGAAAGTGAATATTGGATTTGCAGTCCAAATTATTCATATTGTAGCTCTATAATTGCCAATGTGTAAATAAGTGGGTTGTCTAAACATGATCATAATATAAACTTATACATAAAGCACAAAACAGCTGCACTTACTGCACTTGCTGACACAGATACTCAAAGCAAACACAGGTTTGTTTACTTTTTTTATATCAAAAAAGGAAATAGATTATTTCATTTTGACAACTACAAACCTCTCAATTTACACACCAACAGAAGCATATAATCACGCAGTAACTTTGAGGCACAAAAACAGGAAACTTCTCACTATTTCATGTTGCACATTTGTCGTTTTTGTCAAAAATCGCATGTTTAGACTTCAGCTGCAATGTCAGTGAACATAGTGACAGTGAAATGCTGTACAAGGGAAGCGATACATGTGGGGTTTGATGGAGGGGGAGTCTGTCTACTGAATCAAAGACACTAATCAAACTAAATGCAGAGGAAAATCGGGGAGGTGGACAGAGAGTGAAAGGGAAAAAGAGAAAGAGTGAAACAGAGAGGAAGAATAGCAGCACAGCAACACATTCAGTGTGGACGACACCAAAGCAAAAATTAGAAACAAGAAGAAGAGCGCCCACCTCTCAGGTGGAGCTCTTTGTTATCATTCTCATCTGGTGAGCAGCCCGTTCACAAACGCATTGACATTTTCTCATCAAAGCTGTTTGTGTTGGACTCTATTACTATATATTTATACACATAGATTTTCTTTACAAGTGTTTGTTTTCTACATTTAAAAACATGACTTCTAAAGAAATGCATAAAAAATATGCAAAATCATAACTGTCTGTGACATTTGATCAGAGCTGTTACTATGAATTTATTGCTTTGTACACTGAGGGGTGTTTGGTATCACTTGCACACTACTGGCTAACTGTGGTGGAGCCTCATTATTGAGGGCCTGTCCTACCTTGAAACATTAGACTTTCAGCTGAAATAAAGCTTCATTTTGTTGTTTCCTTTTGTGTGTTTTTTTATATACCTTTGGTTAATTGTGCAAAGAAATTGAAGCATCAGTAACAGTTTCTGAGACAAAGACAAGTTTAAAAGAAACAGAGACAAATGGGCATACAAATATGTACAAATTTCACTTTGTTCCATGCATAAATACACATCCACCACATCCACATCTACATTGTGCTGACAAGAGGTCTTCACAAACAAGTGACAAAAACAAATCAAGTTGGCCCCATTCAGACATCAGTGAAAATGTAGAAGGAAAATAAAAGGTGATTGTAATGCATGTTGTTTGTTCTTTACAGGGAGAAATATATGGCGCCCAGACAAAGACAAACAAGAAGCTCTTAAAACGTTCTCTCAGTTTAGTAATCTGTAGGTTGTGGATTGCCAATGTGCAACAGAGTGGAGTGGAGGGGTAGACATACACTGGAAAATTAAAGTAATCTAAACTCCAGTATTTAAAAAAAGGCAAAGGGTGTTCAAGACTCCTAAATTGTAATCAGAGTTTTTGTGTATGGAAACACACATGCATGTATAATTTTGGTCTGATGTATAATTTCTAGTTTGAATTCACTTTATTCTTTGTAATGTTTTCCAACTCATAATATGACTGCTCTACCTTTGTGTTTGGTTTGACAACTTATTCAGAAGTTATTGAGCTTGGAAGAAACAATTTACCCATAACTTCCTAAACTGCAAAAAACTATTTTCCACATCTGTTATATCTTAGGAGACAGAATAGATCGATGTTTTCATACCAGCTCCTGCCACCTGGAGGGCTCCATAGAAAACTTCTTCCCAGATTTCCAAACATAAAGGCAATAGTTTTACAGCTGTCAGTGAAGCATAAAATGTCCATTCTTACTTCCATTCAATAGTGGGGAAAAAAAAGAACAATCAGAAGTTTAAAAAGGAAAAAAAATTACATAGCAGTGATTGCCTCTTCAACTGTATATTCATTCTATAAATAAAAATATTTTATTCTGGTAAAATGTCTTAAGCGTATATGTAAACAAATACCAAATACTTGTGTAGGAATGTCCATAACTTCTGTATTAATCTTAAAATATTAACTCATCCAACTTTTGTTTACCTTCAACAAGATGAAAAAAGGGGAAAAATGATGGCAAAAATATGAATATTTAGATTCGTGCCAACTGGTCTCAAACTGTATGATGAATAACATGCAAAATTACATTGCATGACATTTAAACCATTTTTTACTCTTATTTAATTAGATATATTGAAAAGAAAGGGTGCTCTGCCAATAGCTAAAAAAACCCATTTGCCTTAATTTATTGAAATATAAAAATTGAATTAAAAAAAACAAGAAAGTACCCTGAATGTCATGAATGTTTAATATATGGTTCCATTAAGTTTTAACCTCAGGTGTCCTGCTGTGTTTCAGTATCAACCCTAACAATATGCATTGAAAGTTACCTACCTCCTCAACAAGTATATGCATATTTACTTTGCTCTGTTGGAAATATTGTGTCTTATTTTCAATAAACATTTTGAGGTTTTTGGCCCTGTAATATCACTATTTCCATACTGATTTTGGTCATTTCTTTTACTTTTTTATTGCACGAACCCATTTTAAGGCCAAGTTTGACCTTTGACATCTTGGTCCCATGTGGTGCATATTTAATCCTCAAACTCATATATATTTACTCTTTAATATTTCTATCTCATAGGTTTGACTTGAAACAGCTCTCTTAAGAATGCATTAGTTCAACTCGATGTGGTTTGGCAGAATAATTACTGGATTAAAGCACATTATGATGTAATGGTTTGCAGAAATCAAACCGTAAACTGCAGCTGTGCTCAGCTATCAAATTGACAACAAGTAAAAACATTTCAGTAACCTCTTGTTTTACCAAAACATCCATCGAAATCAATTTGTTACTTGTTGAATCTCTAATCTATCGGTGATTCACATCCAAAAGCCAGTGATAGGAAAATAAATCATATTGGTGCACTGCAAGGACACGCTTTTCAGAAGAGATACAGTACAATCTATAACAACAGAGACTTTAGTTCCTGTTTACAGTGCTATGTATTAACATATTTCTACACTGAGGTGGCTGGCTTCTTGGATGTTGTTCACTAAATGTTTAGCTGACCAGTGTGCTTTTATGTAATCCTACAGGCTTCAGCGTGGTCAGAAAGCCTCAGCTGATGGGATGAAGATGTACAAGTTTACACACAATTGCACTCCAAATAAATATCTATTATTAATATGCATAATAGTACATTTACATACTGCCAAATTGATATGTGCTACATCTCTAGTCATCAAATGTTGTATTATTCTTCTTATATATATATTTATATATATTAGTAATTTTTACACTGAATTGATAATTTTTTAGGGTTTTTCTGTGCAAACAATAAGACAATAGATTGTAGCTTTTCTTGTTTCTCATTTGTTGACATTCTTAGGACTAAAACAGATGTACACTCAGGAAACAAAGTCAACTCATGTTTCGCAAACACTGTGTTTGGCCTAAGAATACCCTTCTTCCTGCCTGTATCCATAGCCTCCTTCCTGTGCCTCCTCTTGAACATACTCCTCCGTCTTCTCCCAGCCGGTTGCCCAGCCTCCATTCACCTGTGTGGTCGCACCGTACGTTTTGGCTGCACCCCCAAAAGCTCCGTAACTCTGGGTGATGTCACCAGTCTCCTCCGCCAGTTCGTCTTCATCGATGAAGCCACATTTTTCCTCACTAGTGAGTTCCGGGTCGGCCCACGGCTGTTTTTCTCCAGACGCAAAGATCCCATAGAAGACCACTCCTCCATAGTGCACCATTGAGGCTATCAGGAATACATACTGCCACTCTTCTCGAGTCTGAAGCAAAGAAAGAAAAATATCATATTTATTAACCTGAAAATACTGAGGAAGCAACCAGAATAAGACAGACACTCAAACTGTTTTCATTAAAAAAAAAAAGCCAATGGATTTTTGTAGATTCGGTTTTGGTAATAATCTCCAAATTTCAGAAGTTGGAATGCCTCCTTGCCATAACCCCAATTTTTTGATCTCCCTGTAAATTCTCTATCAAATTCAAATCAAGACTCTGGGCCTCACCAAATGGTAATATTACTTCTAGTAAACAATGTAAAAGAAAAACTGTTAGTACAATTAAAATATTACTTAAGGCTAAATCTGTCAGAAGTATGAATAGTATTGGCTTAACTGCATAGAAAGGGAAATTTATAAATAATTTTTATTTATTTAGTCTTTTATGGAAGACTTTACTTCATATTACTTTTTCATCAGATAGTTTTCCTGTTCAATTACTCTTCACACATTCTGTTTTGTTTTGTTTCATGGTATTTGTAACAGACCACATGCCAGCATGGTTTTATCTGTAAACTATATATTTCTATGTAAATTACTGCAAATCGTTAACATCAACATTTTTAAACTGCATCTGCGTTAAGATGACAAAACTCCACTTTGGAACTGGCTTCAGTAGAACAAGCTGATAGCTTGTTGCTGGCTTGCGGTTCATTAAGCTCATTCTGCAAGCGAAGTTTTATTTCATGCAATGTCTAAGATAGGACTCACCACATTACTGTTTGGTGAGTTCTTCATTATGTTTAAAAAATGTATAATAATAAGCATAGGAATGTAAGTATTTCATTCTGGTATGTCAAGAATCCTTCAGGATTTTTTTGAATTCAAATGTAATCTGGGGATTTTTGTTATGTTCACAGGCAGAGAATAGGGATTTACCTTGTTCTTTGTCATAGCACCAACTATTAGAGGGCACACCATCCCAGACAAGGTACCAACACCATTAGAGATGCCCATTAGGATACTGGCATAACGAGGAGCGATGTCCAGATGGTTCACATTAAAGCCTGGTGGTATTAAATGTATCATAAAATTAAAACACTGCAGACCCATTTATCTTTTTTTTTTTTTTTTAGGAAACAAGTTCAGTTAGTCATATTTAGCTACTATATTTAGGTGGATAGTGTGACAGAATGCACTGAGTAAAGCTGAAGATAAAAGCAGCACAAATGCAGACCATCTTGTTGCAGAAATAGGCAACGACTCTCAACACGTCCTCCTCCCTCCCCCGCTCTGACTGGCTGAATGACTAAGTGTCCTGAGCTGCTGCACACTGCCTGCCTGGCGTATCCCCCGAGACAGCTAGCACTGAATTATTAAAGACTCTGGCAGAAAGCTTGAGAGCAAGAGGAACAAAACTGATTTTGCACACAGACCTCTGGATCCTTTACTTCCTTTGTACTGAACAAAAACATGAGCTTTGAGATCTGTTGAATGACTGGAAGGTAAAAAGAATACCACTACAAGTTGCAGTCTAATGTATGTAGACAAAAATTTCAATTTATTCAACAAAAAATTAAACTTTTAAGTGACATCTAGAATATAAGTAGGTGCTACAAATACAATAAAGCGATTTGATCAAAACTGAGCATTGTGTCATAATTTATCTGTCTCTTGTAACACATTTAGGAACATATCACAAACCTGATATGGCAAATCCACTGAAGCCCACTGCCAGCACAAGGAAGGAAATTGCCACCCCTTTGCTGTGGGAATACCCCACCACCAGCAGCAATGTGGCCTCCATGCCAAATCCTTGCAGGAAGAGAGACAGCATGTCACACGTGAGCACACATAGTACACAAAAAACCCGGGGGCTGCTTGCTGGTCATCACGGTGCCAATTGAATTAAGTACGATACATGCTCTGCACTCAATTACATAGCTGACAGATATGAAATCAATGCACAGTGACCCACACTCACAGTGAGTCAGCCTGAGAGCTTGAAGTATTGTACAGATAGATTTAACAAAAATACAAACAAACTCATCTCTAAAATCTATCTGGCAGAGCAGGAAAAAAAAAATGGCAAAAAACCAACTGTGAAAGTAACACCCTGTGGCTGAGCAAGAGAAGTGTGGAAATGATTTTTTCTTTTTCATTCATCTGCGGTTCAGTTTCTCACCTCCACAGTTCATTATTTTCCTGACAGTGGTTGTTGTCAAGATGTTTCTGCTGCGCAGGTAGTCGGCCAGCTGACCGCCGATGGGCACGATGATGGTCATCACCAAGTGAGGGAGGGCAGAGAGTATGCCCACCTGAGAATAAGGAAAAAGTTAAATCATCTACTGTTCCTATGAAAACAGAAACAAAAACAACTTTAAGATACAGATTACATCTGCACTCAAGCATTTATATTAAAAAATTTGAATGCAAATGACTATCCCTCTTATATTGTTGCCTTTGCAAACAGATATATCTTTATTTAGTATATTCTTTCTAACTATGACTGACATTGAAGTTTAAAGAACATTTTGTTGGTGTCTGCTTGTGGGAGTGTTAGCACAGTGAGTTTGCAAAATAATTTAATCACCTCTAGTTCCAAGTCTTGTTAGACACCAGCTGCTTTTTCCACACGTTTTCTGTCACACTTTAATAATATGGTTACAGCATCTGAATGTATAAATTTTAAGGTTTTGGAAGTCACACAGAACCCAGGAGTTTCTTTTGTTAATCATTTACAGAAGAATGATTTCTCTTTTTAAAATGTGTCTTTTGATACGCCTTCTGCTTGAGTTTGGAAACGTTTTTTCAAGTGTTTCAGTCAAATGTTAAGATAAAACATAACCAAAGAAAGAGAGAAAATATCATCAATACTGAACTGTGGAAATGGGACTGTAAAAAAATGTCTTTTATAAATACGATTAAATCCATGTATATAGGTAAAATTCTGGCAACCATAGCTGCAGACATTTTACCATAAATTAGAGAGGTATTTTTTTTTTTATTTATTTATCTGGTTTTGGTTTTTTACAGTGTAGCCTATGTCCAAAGGTAAAAACCTTGAAAGATGCTCGAAAGGCATCTGGAAAATTTTTTCCCCAAGTATGCAAATTCAGAAAATTTATCATTATATTTCATTAATATCAAAGTCATTTGATTGTTTATGTAAAAACAAAATGCTGAGTGGGCTGTCAGGGATATTGTAAAAAAAAAAAAAATGTATTGCAATATTGCCCCTTTGTACACCAAGTTAAACTTGTTGCATTTCCCCTTACTAATAATGCAGTTACACCCTGTGTTTGTCTTATTTACTTCTCCTGTTACTTAAATTTCCATTGCTTGAATAGTAAAAAAAAAAAAAGCCTGCGTTGTTCAAAAAGATATAGATATATATGTTGTGAAATCATGTGTTGTTGCTGCACAGTGTATATGTTCATCTCATAGAGCATGTTCACCACCTACATTAGCTGAAGCACGGTTTACTTGGTCATTTACTTATGCTTTACGTTTATGCAACATGGCCCACCTTGCTTATCTCAAAGCCGAAGACTTCCTCAAAGTATGCAGGCTGACTGATGAGCAGCAGGTAGAAGGTCCAGCTCCTGCAGAAGTTTGCCACAATGATTGCATAGACAGGCATCGAGGTGAAGAACTTCTTCCAAGGGGTCTTGAATTTCTAGAAATCATTAAAAATTGATTGATTTATAAATAGAAACAGACAGCTGAGAAACAAATAAAATCAGTAAGTCATTTTTATGTGCAGTTTTGATTTCTAGTTGATGCCATCTTACCTCTGATGGACCCATCAGCTTGGCACTCTCTCCAATGCTCTCCTCTATGTAGACACGCTCTTCATCAGTGATGGAAGGGTGATCAGCAGGACTCTCGTAAGACACAAGGATCCAGAACATATACCAGAAAATGCCGAAGCATCCTGCAAGAGAGACATATTTAAAATCTTTGGTTAATCACAGATTAAATACTGCAAATAATCTTGACCTCAAATGTGAGCATTTAGAGGATGTGTCAACCGAAATGCCAAAGAGGAAAACAAAAAAAAAAAACCCAGACAGGAGAGCTAACTGTATCCAGTCTGGAGGGAAAGACGGGGGGCTGTTTATTGACAAACCAAAACAACGGGAAGGGAAATCAATACTCAGTCTGCCTGGATAAATCCGTTTGACTTTCACTGGACTCTTTAGCTGTCAGAGACTAGAGCTTAGAAACACCTCTGCCTAAATATAAGCAGAACACGTCCATTCATCCATTTACTTGCCATAGACATAAAACACTGAGGACCATCCAGTGTACTGGACCAGGATTCCAGCCAGAGGCATCGCTATCACAGCACCAGCATAAGAGCCTAACAAACAACAACACAAGAACATCAACACATTTACAAATACACATGTGAACATTATGACAGATACAGATGTACAGTTCAGCAGTGTGTTTATTAAGGAAAATATCTGTTTACCACAAAATGAAAGGGTAGCCAGGCGACTCCTTTCTAGTGGTGGAGCCCACTTGCTCCAGATACCATGACAGGCTGGGTAAGTCACTCCCTGAATACACCACAAGTAGGGTCACTATTAACTTAGTCCATTCATGCAAAGGCATCATTCAAATTTTATTTATATTCACTTGTTTACATACTGTTGTGTATTGTAAATACACATTACAGTACACGATATTTGCAGTATGTTGGATTTAGTTGAGTCTGAGGTACGCTTGCAATCTATCCCGGAAAGCCCTGATCGCGCATGAAGCTGAACAAACACTTAGCCCAATAACTAACAGAAATTAACATTTTCACCCCTTCTATATCCATGAACAAACTGAGCACCTGATGAGCTGTTTATGGAGCAAAGCAGGTATCTGGATGTCAAATGTTTATCAGCTGCTAATTAGAAGAAATTGCGGAAATTACAGTCTGCATGTTCTTTCTTGTTGTAGCAGAACAGTGTATAGAGCAGTCTGTCTTTAAAGAACTAAATAATGAATTAAAATGTATTTCCCTTTCTCATTTTGTTTTTTAAAAAAATCAAAACTGTAAAACAAGGAGGACATATCTACATTTAACTATTGGAAATGCACACAACGGGCATGTTTATATGCTTATTTTTTCCACAATAAATTCAAAGGAGTGATGTGACTTAAATCAGAATTTTCCCTCTAATATATCTCTAAGGTGCAGGTGGGGGGGGCAAACTGCTGATGCTGCGTATCCAGGATACAATGCATGACGTAAGAAAAACCAGAGCTCAGTTGTCCTACAAAAACAAACTGTAGTGGATCAGATCAATAAAGCTCATCTCAAATTTCCTCTGGCTACATATCCAGAAAGCATGCTACAGTCAGTCCCTGTACTGTTTTGCTGGTGGATTGAATTGAAACGCACAGCTACATTTTAAAACAATGAAATATGTTTTACGTTATTTCCAGTCAAAACGAGCAGGTGGAAGACATTTAGATGATCTTACCTCCACGAGTCCTTGTAATATTCTGACAAAAATAACACACCCATAGTGGACTCGAGCAGCAGAGGGGATGAACATGTTGAGAGTGGAGGTGAGGACAATAGCGGCACCAAATACCCTGTAAATATTAAGATAAAAACATTAAAAAATAATGGCATTTTAGCACTGTGATTAATACAGTAATGCTTCTTGGCGGGTTTTTAGCTTGCATTATTTAACTGAGAAAGGATTTGATAAAATAAATTGGCCATGAGGTCATTTTATTACACTTTTTTTGGTTTGTTTTTACAAAACAGTAAAGCATCTGTAATCACACTTTGTTTTCCCCTTACGTTAAAAAATATTTTGTGCAGATCATTTTCGTATTTGGTGACGATTAGCTGCACTCATCCTCTTTAAGCGTCGTCATAAAAATAAATAATAAAAGCCACTGTGCTCTCTTACCGGTCTCACAGTCGCTTGGTAACCACTCTCACTTTTGCACAGTTAAAAAAAACAAAAAACAAAAAAACAAACAAACAGCGTAATGTCGTTTGATTGCAATAGGGTGGGGTAGGGGGGATTGATTTCCAAGATACTGTGCGATATCTTGCAAAAGAAACGGACAAAATGGTTTCTCTATGAAAAAAAAAAAGTCACAAAAAACGACTAATTTATATCTACTTTTCTTTCGGAAGGTTAGGCTATTTATATCCGAGCCAAGGCCACTGAAACCCTATATTTGTCATTTCTGTCACTTCCTCCCACCGCACTCAGCTTTACTTGGAGGGGGGCGAGCCCTAATCCGGTGGAGGCCACTGTCGGGCACGAGACCAAATGATTAGATTAAACCGCACGCGTCAATCAAGCGGGGTGAGGCCTCGCCAATCAGGTTACAGGAAGATATCAATTTCAAAGGACTTGTACTGAAAATCAGGGTAATTTCCTATGGACTAACACTTCGGTTGTATATTTCCCAAATATCCATTAGACTAATGTTGTACGCTATTTTCAAAAGCCAAACTTTTCTTTAAAACTTCCTCTTTTTATATATATATAATTTGCACTGTCATGATAATGGGCCTACTGCTGGGTGTCTGTGCAGTAAGTCATGCGTAATTACAATGACCGAGACATTGGCGAGGGAATAAAAAGCCTTTGGCAAGTAGTACGGGTCTGGTATTCATACCCCGAGAGAGCGACAGATTAGACCCGGGTCTCCCCAGGGAGCTCATTAACAGGTGGCACGGAGCCTTGACACCAGGAGCTGCGGGGCCGCCAGCCCGCTGCCCTACTGTCTGCTGCTTCTTGGAGTTGTTCTCTGTTTTACTGCCCTGTATTCACCATGCATTAAACAGGACCGGTTTTTATATACCCTCATCTGTATTGATTTAGTCGGTGGTTAACAAAAAAAAATATTAACCATTCGGAATATAATTTATTAAATGCAATCGGGGAGAATAGAGATGGTTTTGTGTTACTTAAAAAAAAAAATACAATCGTGTTACATTTAATGGCATTTTAACCAAATAAGAGTGTTTGTGTTGTTATTATTCTTCTAGTATTTGTCATTATTTATGAAAACGATCGGTGCCGCCAACCTATTTGCTGCCAGCCTCGAGGAAATGTATCCTCCCGGGATTTGCGTCACAATGTAGCCCCAGAAAAAAGATCCATGGATCATTCCCACTGTCTCCGGGTCCCAGTTGAACTTAGCTTTCTGGTGGGGGGGGGGAAAAAATGGAAAATTGGATTAGCTGGAAAAATGATCATGTTGCAGAGATGACTTCACAGATTTCCCTCCCATCGTGAACATTTTTTGCAGGCTGGAAAATTGAATAGCAACGACCGGATTAGAAAAGCATAACAACACTAAATGAAAAATAAGCTACTGTCTTATAACAAGTAAAACAAAATGAACCTGTTTTATCTGTTAGCGATCGAATAATTGTTGGACTTGAGTGCAAAACAGATTAAAAACCGTATTTGAAACTAAACATTTATGGTTTTGTAATTCACCTGTGTGCGGTTTCAGAAAAATTCAGCCTAATAATAAAGTGACAGGTAGGCTATGAATTCATGTTCAACATAAAACGGATTTTTTTTTTGTGTCTGTTTTATCACTAAACACGGCGTTATTTGATCTCCTTCGTTTTAAATTCATTTTAAAGTTTACATATTTCCACGTTAATGAATAATGATAATAAGCTATTTGTATCATTGAGTGGATTATTCAGTTGACTCATATTGCAATAAAAGGCCTTTTTGACTCTTGTTGGGGGAAACGCACCCTGTTTTCTCCTTTTTTTTTTTTTTTTCCTTACCAAAATCAAATAATATTATCTCGTGGATGTTCAGTCAGAATTTTTTTTCTCTTTTTTTATCGTGCGTAAAAGCGTGCGTCTGCCGTAGTCACACACCTCCTTGATGATGATCTTGCCGTTCTGGTGGATGGTGCTGTTATTGACCATGCTCACGATAGCCACGCCCAGGTTGCATCGGATGCCGAAGGAGATGCAGAAGCCTAAGCCGCTCATGATGGCGATGATGTAGCGGCGCGGCAAACCGAAACACGTGCAGTCACACAGCGGGGGTTTTTTCTCCGCGGCCTCCCGAGGCCGCCCATCCTCCGTCAGCTCGATCACCTCCCCGGTTTTCTGCCTCCTTTCTATCACCCTGCAGACAGTCAGGTGAAGGAAACACCGCCTGCTGAGTGCCGACTGACAAAAACATCCCTTATTAAGAGACGTTTGAAATAATTTAACATAAGATCATCTAAAATTTTGAGGAAATAGATTTTTTTTTTTTTTTTTTAGAAGACCATTTTTTTTCTGCATGCTATCTTTTACAGTAGGCTGATGCTTTAAATGCGATATCCCAAAGATTTCCCGTAATTTAATTTAAATTGATATGTGACCCAAATGCCCGATGAGGCCTCAGGAGCATCAGTGTTTTACAGTACACGCTGTTCTCTTCTGTGCCATAGAGAAAAAAATAAAAAAAATAAAAAATCAGACGTTATCAAGTTGAGGACTGAAAGACAGAAGAAATACCATAAGTACGTACAACGTCAAATTGGCCCAATCTGCACCCACTCAACAATAACAATAATAAAAAGAAATCTAAGGGGAGAGAATCAGAGTAACAGAGTTTGGCCTGCAAGCTGAAAATGGATCAAAATGTTCCTGACTGTACCGCATTGCAGCAGCCTTACACTTTCACGCTCATTAGTATTCAGAGACACAGCAGCAGCCTGCAGACGCTCGTCTGTGGGCTTTCCTCAAACTCCTCTTCCCCCCACCCCACGTTCCCTTTCCGCAAATGCACGTTCATTTACAAATTGATACGCGCAAAATGCCGATTGCGAAAGGATGAACAAAACAGCGGCACACACCCTCTTAAAATCCTCTGTGGATTGCGCGACCAGAGTTACTCTGCAAGGAACCAGAAAATCGAAAAGAAACGGAAATTGGCGAGGCCTTGGGAATAGAGTGACATTACCTGAGCACATCGAAATTCAGATTAATTTAACTTCACGTGCAGAGTGCGCAGATGTGTATCTAAAACTGAAGGGAAAAGGACTGGTATAAATGTAGCTTTAAGTCTAAAGAAATGCATAATCGACTGGACAATTTTTAATTCCCGGATTGTTAAAAAATATATATAAAGATATTTTTAAAAACTCGTTGGAATGGATGACTTTAACATGCTGGTTGCGGGCCCTCGTTACATCCTGGATCATAATGACTTGGATATTGTCAGCGAACATCAAGAAATCCTTGCGCCCCGTTTAACCAATCTGCCAATAAGCTCCATGTAAAGGCCGCTTCATCCAGAGGCATCCGAGCTCTGTAAACATCGCACACACGCACACACGCACGGGCATGAGATTACATAATTTTATTCTCACTTACAGAGGCGTGACTAGCGATCTCTGTAAGCCATTTAAAAACATTAAGTTGACCCATGCATCCACAGCGACGCAGCGTTGTGGGAAAAAAAAAAAAATACAACAAATTAACGTAAATTGAAGTGTAAACGCCTGCCCCTACCTGTACATCTGACCCAGGGTCTTCCCCGCAAATTCCTTGACCCCTGTCTTCATGGACTCCATGTCCAGTTTTTGTGTGTTGACTGTTCTTTTAAAAAAAAAAAGATAATAACACTAATAATTTTACTGCCTCGGCATCATGTTACAGCGCAGGATGGCCGACTGCCGCGGCTAGCGGCAGGAAAGCGACAAAACGAAGGTGGAGGGAGTCTGAGCCCAGGGAGGCGACGATCCAGCAGGCGAGTTTAATTTTCAGCGCAATTGTGACAAAACCTCGTGACGAAAACACCTTTTGACAAAGAGAGGAATTCAAACGAGGTGCGCGCCTTCATCCACCAGCAGCTCTCCTCCCGCCTGGAGTACAGTAGCCGCACAAAGTGCCATCACGACCAAAGACGAGTGAAAGTGAGAACCAGCAGCGTGAGTTCAACAAAAATACTAAACAAAGCGATCATCTACCGCATGAGAAAACTGCTAAATATAAAAAGCCAAATAAAAAAATAAAAAATAAAAAAAAATGGGGCGTTGGAACAGAAGCATTAAATCAAAGAGGGAGGGAGGCTGGATGGTGTCTCCTGTGATGAGAGCAGGTTCATCTGACGTCGTGTTCAGCACCGAGGTCAGCGACAGCAGCTCCGTGCCTGACCGCTGGCCAGCTGCTTTCCACATTTGTGACCATACCACAAATGTGGTATGGTCACAAATATA
>CAEGAE010035457.1:0-89882 GCA_903067095.1 Girardinus metallicus | reverse complement strand
GTGTGAGCGTTTGTGTGAGCGAATGGGTGAATGACTATAGTGTAAAGCGCTTTGAGTGATCGGAAATGATCGGAAAAAGCGCTATATAAGTTCAGTCCATTTACCATTTTAGAAAAGTGCTATACAAATAAAATGTATTATTATTGTTATGTCAAAAGAAAATATTTTCTTCTTTCTCATATATAAATTTAACTATAGTAAAAGGTTCTAATATGTAATCCTATATGTAGGGCTTACATATGTAATATGTAAGCCCTTCCTTATTTCTCCCTCATCAATGTATCGCACATCCTCACCTCCCTTCTATATTTCCACAACTTGGTTTGCAGAAATATAGAAAGTATTACATTTTATATCAGTTTTACCCAGTTCTGGATAAGTATGAAAAGACAAAATAAGATTTGGGAAAGATGTCGCATTGCCCTTCCTGGCACCCTTCCTTGGCATCTCTGTTGCCCTTCCTTCTTTGCTCCTTCCTGCCATTCCTTGTGTCCTATCTCCATATCCTCATTCATTTTATTCCCTCTCATCCAGTAATTGAATTCTTCAAATTTCATTAAGCACAAATTCATGGTGAACATTTTTATTTTATGTTTGAAACAAATTTAAAGAACAGAGAACTCTGTAAAAATCTTTAATTTTTATATACTTCTTAATAAGATTTTAAACTCACATTGTTCAGAGGCAGTCTTTGACAGTGAAACTTTCTTGTGATTTGTTGGGATGAGTGATGAGCTAGCAGTTCTCACTTGTAGGTCATGTTCTCTTCCTCTGTTTTCACCAACTGTAACTGTGCAAGTTATGTTCATGCATGTTGAATCACTGTTATCAGATCAAATGTCATGTGGTTGCAGATACATGTCATCTGATGATGATTTTGTTCTTCTTGCTTTTTCCCTCTGCAGGTGGAAGATGGCAGTCGCGCCTACCTGGCTGGAGTCCAGGAGGATGATGAGGTGGTTTCGATCAACGGCGAACCCTGCGCTGATCTCACGCTTTTACAAGCTTTAGGACTCATCGAAACATCTACCAGCACCCTGCAGTTACTTCTGAAAAGGTTGTTCAGCCTTACCATAATTTGCTAAAATGAACAGTGACCGGCAAAAATAACACAGTAAATGAAAGCATAGAATATATTGTCAAAAGTATTCACTTATCTGTCTTCCTACATACTTGTAGATGGTCTTGTGTGGCATCTCATTCTTAATCAATTGGGTTTGATATGATGTTGGCCCACCCTTTTGCATTTATAACAACTTAACCTCTTTTGAGAGGGCCTTCGACTGTATTTGTTGGATTTTTGCCCATTTGTTAGGTTAGTCACTGAACATGGACAAGAAGGCTTGAAGTTTGTGCTTAAATTGATCTTTAAGGTGATTTTTCAATTTGAAATCAGGCCTCTAGGCTGTAGTCAATTTCTTCTACAACACTCATTGTGTTGAAAGAGTCATTTCCAAACTGTCCTCAGTCAGCTTGAGAACAGTCAGTTTTTAGGATTATTCCAAATGTTATCATATGCTAAAGGATTGAAATTCTATTTTACTGAAAACAGCTCTACACCATAATCCCCTGTGCCTAGACTTTACACTAGGCACGATGCAGTCAGGCAAGTTCTTTTGTCCAGACAACTAAAATGCCCCAATTTGTTTGTTGGTTTGCCACAAAGAGAGGCATGATTCATCTTTCCCGAAAACTCATAATTAGTGGTTTGGTTAACAAAATAATAATATGTGTTTGTGTAAACGATAGCCTTTTATTATAAACTTTTCAAAATACAAGCTTCAGTGAGTCAGCAGAGACTCACTAAAGACTAAGTGAGCTTTAATTAGCTTTCAAACTGCCTAAGCTTAAGAACATATTGTGAATCTGCACATAATACACATCTACCATTAGTGATCAAAACTATTGTTCAAGAAGGGTCAGTCTTCCTTTTTAGGGTGATAGGATGGAGACCCTCCAACCACAAAGAATTAGAGCTCAACATTGAAGAAAATACTTTTGAAAGTTTTCTGGCTGAGTTAGAGTTGGACCTTATGTTTCACAACGGTCTTTGCAGTGACTGGTCAAATAGTTTGTAGTGGCACTGGACACACTAACTTGACAGTACACTTAAACTTAGACATGTACTCAAATTATTATGGCCAATCTGTGTAAGACACCAATGGATTTCTATTCATATTACTATTTTTTCCTTTCTATTTATGTTGCGTATGCACAGTGTAGCATCCTTTATAAGGGAGCTGTGGACTTTTTACATCTAGTTATATAAAATGCATAAAGATATTGCCCTCAGTTTTATTTATAGATAAGATCTGGTCTCTTTAAAGTCCCATTGACTGGAATTCACTGACCCCAGTATGATAATGACATTTTTTAATGCTCTTCACAGAGCTCCTTTAAAGTGGAAATGAGTGCCAGTGAGGTGTAAATGTAATTACGTTTCACTTTATGGCTCTGACATTTTGGTTAAGGTTCAGGCTGAGGATTTATTCTACTTTATTGCTTTAACCATATATAACTTGCGACTTATTGCTTCTGTCAAAGTTCATGCATTTAAATGCTATTTTTTAGATATTCTTCTGTCTTTTACAAATAAGAACATAGTTTAAATTAGTAAAATAGCTTCAGCCCTAATCTGAAGAGTAAAGGTTTTTTTTCATTTGTTAATTTTTGACATGTTTTTTTTTTCGATTTTAATTTATTCTTGCCATAAAATTCAATTATCCTCTATTTTAACTTAAAAAAAGCTATCCATAGAGTCATGAAAGTACTTACAGGTACAGCTTTGTATGATGACTAAATTGAAGTATGTCCCATAACCAGGATCTCATCTACAGTGATTGTGTGATATAATTTCATTAAATTTAACAGTGCATTCATGAAAAACAAATAAAACATAACATAAATATTCTTTATGTTATTTTCTTTAATGTTCTTCTTTTTTCCTTTCAAAGATGCAACTTCCTCCCCTCTAAAGACAGCGACTCAGAAGGAATTTCCCTTGGTGAAAAGGTCTCTTCAGATGAGAATTTAAAAAGCACCACCCTCCACATCATTTCCCCAAAGCCTGAAATCCCAAGGGAGGTCTACATATCTGATCCCCAAGGTAAGGTGCTCCGTCGGGAGTTGGACAACGACACAGAAGCTCTCCCCAGAGGTAAATTGTCAGATGACTTGGGAGGCCATGAGCTGGTTTTTAAGCACAACAAGGAAATGCGACGATGCTGTTCCCCAGGAGAGTTTGTGGAGCTTCAGGTGTCCCTGTCTGATCAAACCTTGGCGTATGGAGGCTGCACCTCCCTCGGGAGTGCTCGAGGGATTGAGGGGGACTTCTCAGCAATCGAACCCATTCACACCACCTCATCCCATCATGTGCAATGCCCCGTTAGAGAGCCGCTCGGTCAGCATGGCGTGGTGGTCCGCGCTCCCACTGTGGAGGGCACTTTGCAGCCGCCAGATGCATCAGGAACGGGGAGGAGCACTCTTAGCGTGGGTGGCCCCACGATCACTGAAAACATTGGGTCGCAAAGTGAAGAAGAGGAAGGAGGGGGACCTAGTCAGCCTGTTCCTGCATCTTTCACTGTCTCATTCGAAATTCCATCGGAAGAGGCAACTCTAGCAGAAGAGCAAGAAGACTCCGAATCAGAAGGGGATCAAGAAAAACCCAACAAGCATCGGGCGAAACATGCAAGTAAGTTACTTTGAAGAAATTATTTTTTTCTTAAACCATGAAGTATTACATCACTAAACTGTGTTTAACGTTGCATTCCATAGACTGATGCCCTGTGTGTGTAAGCCTTAAAATAGGATGTCTTTTACTGCTCATGGAGGAGGGAGCTCATTCCTTTCAATGAAAGCAGATACGGCAAAACCAGAAAGGATATTTTTAAGAAGCATAACATAAACTGTTAAACTTTTATAAATGAAAAAAAATGATTACACGTAACTCCAATCACTTTTTCAAACACCATAAACTTTATGGGAGCAAAACATATAGTGAAGAGCTCTTCTGAGCTGTGTAAAAGACAGAAATATCACAAGAGCACACTGATGATGCCTACAGAAGTGGCTCTTTGACAGACACCAGCATGTGTCCCCTTCATCTGTTACCTGATCCTTTCAAACTGGGTGCTTTAACAGGGCTGAAAAAGTGCGGGTGTCGTTCACTCTCGTTGTCTTCTCCACCCTCTGGTTTCTCCTGCGTGAGCATTAAGAAGTAAGGCTGTTTGATTTATTTTGTAGGAATAACTTTTCATTGTCAGTTGTTGTGTTGGTTATATGGTGTAAGTTGTTTGAGCAAGTGTCAGAAGACTAAACAAAAAAGGAGCTACTTTAAACTTACAAATAGCTAATTCTAAGGATGATCAGACTTAAATTTACTGCATGCAAGTTATTTTTGTGGTTGATATTTTTGGCTTGTTTGTCTGAATGGTTAATTTGTTGTTTGGTGTTGAATGCTTAGTGAGTGAATCAATAAAAACATTATGTACGGGTCAGGAAATTTTACTGCTTCTTTCATATATTAATATTTTGTTATCACAAGCAGAAAATTTTGTCTGAAATAAGACGATAAGCCATGATCATGCAAATGAAAAAAATAGCTTATTTTACAGTTCATTGCATGTTTAAATAATTTCAATCATATCGTAAGAAAACACTTTAAATTTTTAAAATATAAACCTTGTCTCATAATTTGAAATCTTCTCTGGAGCGCTGCTTGTGCTTCCAAGCTCATGTTGCACTTTGTCATGCTATCACTTAAATTACTCTCTCCTGTGTCCCAGTTTTTAATAATTGTTTTCTTAGCTTTACAAATACTTTGGAGGTTCCAGATGATTGCATAATAAAAGAAATATTTTATGTCCCTGCTGGATTTAGGTTTGGTACGTTCCCAAAACTGTTTTGGGAATGTACCACTTTTTCTACATAAGACTTTTTATGTAATTTCTGATATTTTTGCTACATTTCTTTTTTTTTTTTTTTAGTGATTAATAGTTGTATACTGAGATGGAATCTACTCAAAAGACAAATCTTTATATATAATTTCTCAATGTATTTGTCCTTTTTGCTGAATCTGTTTTTTATTTTCTACACAGGGCTCAGACGTAACGAGAGTCTGTCAGAGAAACAGGTGAAGGAGGCCAAATCCAAATGTAAACGTATCGCTCTCCTTCTGTCGGCTGCTTCTTCAAACCCCAATAATAAGGGGGTGTTGATGTTCAAGAAACATCGTCAGAGGGCCAAGAAATACACGCTTGTAAGCTACGGCACGGGAGAGGACGAACCGGATTTCAGTGACGAAGAAGACGACGTGAACGGAGACGATAAGCTAGAAATCCCAGCTGGTGAATTTAGCTTTGAAGCTGCTATTGATTGTGAATCAAACAGGCCTTTTCTTTTGAATGCTCCGGGTAGTAAAGGTGTGCTAACTTTTAAGTTAGGTAAGAGTCTTGTTGAAATTAACAACTTGAACAACCAAGCTGAGATGGAATGTTTGCCTGAAACCAAAGGCAAGGGTGCAGCGATGTTTGCTCAAAGACGTCAGAGGATGGATGAGATCACCGCTGAACATGAGGAACTCCGGCGTCAAGGACTACCTGTGGAAGCAGTGCAAGAGTTGGAGAAGAAAGTAACGGAGCAGTCTTATATCCAGTCCGCAACAGAGGGTCATGGTTACTTGGATGTGAATATGCACCAACAAAACCAACAGCAGTACCAGCAGTATCAGGAGCAACAGTATTATGAGCAACAACAAAACTACCAACAGCAGCAACAGTATCAACAATATCAGCAGCAGCAGTATGAGCAACAACAATACAAGCAACAGCAACTGTATCAGCAACAGCAACAATATCATCAAGAGCACCAGCAAATGCACCAGTATTCTGCAAATATCAATGGCACAATCCAGCATCAAACTAATGAAATTCAGAGTTCTTACAACAATCGTACTGCAAAACCTTTCACAACAGAAAACCTGGTGGCAGCACCTTTTTCTCATGGAGCAAGTGGGACCAATCAAGATTCTGTTAGCCAAGGAGAGCAGATAGCTTCCCGTGATGAGCGCATTTCTACTCCTGCAATTAGGACAGGCCTGCTGTCGGACTCTAGGAGAAAGAACGCCAGCAAGCCTATGTTCACTTTTAAAGAAGCCCCAAAAGTATCACCTAACCCTGCATTGCTGAACCTTCTCAATAGAAGTGACAAAAAAGGTTTTGAGTCTGGTCCTGAAGAAGACTATCTTAGCCTTGGAGCGGAAGCTTGCAATTTCCTCCAGTCCCAAAGACTTAAACCTAAGATTCCTCCACCAGTTGCACCAAAGCCTTTGATCAACCCCAACTCTCCTCCTTGGTCTGCTCAGATAGAATCAGCCAACCAGGACATGCCTCAGTGTGCTGAAAATAGTCTGTCCACACCTGCTGCAGCCCCCACCACAGAAACTGCCCCTGCTTCAGAACTAGAGCCAACTCCTGCACCTGCCCCTGAGCCCTCTACCCATCCTACCCCTGAGGAAACCACTGCCAATCCCACCCCAGCCGGGCAGCATTCATGGACTCCCCCTGAACCAGAGTCTCAACAGCAGCCTGCACAAGTGACATCTCAAGAGACACGTGGCCAGGTGATTTCTGCTCAGCATTGTGAGTCCTCTCAAATGGCCACCTGGGGTTCAGTACAGGTACAAGCACATCAACAGTCAGCTGTTTGTTCATGGCAATCAGCCCAAGTGCAATCTCAGAACCCACCTCCAAGTCAGTCCCCACCACAACCGCCATGGGTAACACGTCAGTCTACTCAAAGCCAAACGCAGATTCAACTAAGCTCAAATACATGGACCCCTAAGGGGCAACCATCCTGGACTCCGCATGAAGAGCAAGCACAATCTCAGACAAATGCTCAACCATCCTGGGCCCAGTCTGAAGAGCAGCTTCAGTCACATCCACAGGTTCAGCCACCATGGACACTCATGAAGGAGAAGCAACACTTGCAGCAAACACAGGCATCCTGGAGTCAAGCCCAAGAACCAGTACAGACACAACCCCAGAATCAATGGATGCAGCATCCCCATACAGACTCTCAACAGCAGCTGCCATGGGTTCAACAACCTCAGCAAAAATCTCAAGTACAGCCACCATGGGTTCAACAAGTTCAGCCAGAAATACAACCACAACCCCCTTGGGTTCAACAAGTTCAACCAGAAACACAGCCACAACCATCTTGGGGACAACAGGAGCATCATCAGGCACTCCCACAAGCATGGGCAAATGCCCAAGTTCCAGGTCAGCCTCAACCACCCTGGGTCTCAACTCCACCTCAACCGCAGCCTCTTGCCAATCCATGGGCACAATCGCAAACACAAGCCCAAACTCAGCCACCATGGATGAATGCAGCTCAAGTACAACCTCAAGCACAGGCTCAAGTTAATCTGAATCCATGGGCACCAGTTCCTGCACATACTCCAGCTCAGACATCATGGGCTCCACAACCTCCAGAACATAGTGGTGAGCAACCTATAAATTCATGGGCTCAGGACCAAAGTCAGGCCCAACATCAGCCACCCTGGGCTCAATCAGTTCCTTCACCGCCCATACCCCAGTCAAATTGGCCACAGTCCCTTTCAAATACATCTCCACAACCACAACTCAGTATATGGCCATCAGCTCAAGCCCAGCCTCCAACACCAGTTAATGACTGGCGACCACAGCTACAGCAATCATCTTTGAATGTTCCATTGTCTACAGTAAACACCCAACCTTCTCCTAAACCATGGCACCCACCACAAAACCAGACTCCTCCACCTCCACCACGGCGAATGTTCTCTTATACTGTTGGTCAAAAAGCTGCATCGCCTGTCAACCCAATGGCCACTGTCTTAAATCCTAAATTGTCCCAGGGTCCAGCTTTTGAGATGCCAGTAGTCAAAGGAAAAGGAGCTGACATGTTTGCTAAGAGGCAATCTCGCATGGAGAAGTTTGTTGTGGACTCTGAGACTGTGGAAGCCAACAAAGCAAGTCGTTCAACATCGCCAGCTGCGTCCTTACCAAATGAATGGAAGTATACACCCAATGTACGTGCTCCACCTCCCAGGGCTTACAATCCTATTCAATCTCCTTTTTATCCCCCAGCAGCAACAAAACAGCCCCCTGCAAGTAGTCCTTCAATCAAAGCAAAGAAAAAAGACCAAGAGAAACCAATACCTGCCCCTAAACCACTGAATGTTATTGATGTCATGAAGCATCAACCATATAAACTAGATTCTTCACTCTTTATCTTTGGTACAGGAGCAGAGGCTGCTAAGCCCCCTGTACCAAAGCCCACCTCACCTCCTCACTCACTTCTTGACACCCAAACAATTAGATATGAGCAAATGGCTCCAGTGCAACAAGCTGGAGCATTTACTCCTCCATATCCCCAGCAAGGCTATGGGATACCCATGCAGCCTGTAATGCATGATCCCCACTATCAGCAAGCCCAAGGTAATGTTTATCCTTATCAGCCATCTATGGGTAGTCCATACCAACAAGAATATAACCAGCAGTATCTGCAGGCTGTTCCACCAACTTATCATCCCCAAGCCCCTCAACCTTTAAACCACCCCTACCAACAGGCTGCTTACCAGCCAGCCAGCAGCCCTCCCTACCTGGCAACTCCCTCAGTACCATACAAAGCACTGCCTACTAATAACTACATAGCCCCGAGTTTCCCTGTGGCTGCTAGGCCTGAATCTGTAACTGGTGGTAGTACTGGAACTGCCCCCAAGCCTAAATTTACTGCTAACAAGAGCTCAGCTCAGGTGTGGAAGCCAACATTGGTTGAAAAAGAGTGATTCTCATAGGCAAATGGCAGGTTCATTGCCTAGTTATGTCAAAACAGTGCACTTACAATACACTGGCCAGTGGAAGACTTAAAGCACATTGTATAGACTTGTTCAAGCAGTCAATGTCTCCTCCCTGTTGGCTTTCTATTGTTGTAGAACAAAGTGTGTCAGATCACAATTGTTCAGCACTTACTTAAATTAGTTCAGTAGCACAGTAAGACCTTCAGGTTACCCACAAGAGGGTCAACAAAGGTTGATGTTTTTTATGCTAAACAAATGCAGTTTTGTGCAAATCTAATGTGATGATGTTAGGAATGTAGGGGAGTATTTTGGTCAGAATAGGAAGAAAGCAAGAAGGAAAGGTCAGAAGTGAATGGTGTATGGACTGAGAAAAAGGTTTAATTTAGAAGTTAGAATTTCAGCGATATGATATTGCTGAACTTTATATAGCAAACTCATTATAGTGTTTTAAAAGAAAATCAAACAAAAAAAAAGGTAAAATTAAGCAGTTGAAGGAATGGTGCAGTGGGAGAAAGGTATGGTTTGTATGCAGTAATACATCAAAAATAAAGTCAAGTAATGACATTGGCAAGCAACTTTACTTATGTAGGTCAAGCTAAGCTCATGAGACATAGAAACTCTTTGTGATAATTAAAAAAAGATTGCTTAAAATAACTTAAAAAGATCATTAATTTGGGCGTAAGGAGGTTGTGTTTCTGTATTTTAATTTTATGTTTTTTTTTTTTTTCATGTCTCCTTCTTAGGCAGATTGGTGTTATTTTAAACTCCTTACCAGCTGTTGCGTCATGTTAGATGCTATATTTAAAGTGCCTTAAGAGAAGTCCAATTCTGAGGTCCACATACTATTGTAGGCTTAGATTTCAGCTCAGGCAACTGAAAGCTACTATCATTCAAACTTTCACATGTATGCGTTAGTGCATCTTTATCTTTTCAACAATACAATATAATTGCATCAGAATTAATTTTCAAAACAGAATTAATAAAGGTGTAAGTCTATGAGTAAAACTGAGTTAGATGTATATTTGGTACAGGGCTCCTTCTCTTGTTTTTGTTTTTCTCTCTTCATCGTGCACTTTATGTATGATTCACTGCAGTGCCATTAAACTATCTCTTTTTCGTGTTTGGTTCCCCTTTTCTTCTCCTTTGGGTATTCTTTATGTTTTACTTTCTATTCCCAACTTTTTCTTCTGATCATGTGTTCCATCTATGCTATAAAAAGCAATTAATAGTGCTATGTCCTGGTTTTACACTGGCGATCTTCTGAAAAGACTTTGTCAGATACTTCTAACCATCCCAATAAGCTGGTTTTGTAAAAGTTATGCAGGTTTGTGCTTGAGAAGCACATTCCTGTAGAATGACAACCTGATGATGCATTTGTGGATTTCAGTATGGTCTCATTAGGAGAGGAGGTCAAGTGTGTCATGCATTTTTCAAAAGATTAGCTATTTCTTATTTAGGATTTTTACATCACATGTCTCTTCACTTTGATCTTACAGTGTCCATACAAGACAGAACAAAGAAAAGAAAATTTTAGAAATTTAAGTTTGGAATTGATGCAGGAGTTTTGTTTGAGAACTCTCTTGTATATCACGTTTTAATCTCTTACACATTTCTGCCACATTTCCAAAATACACTATGTTAATGTTACCCAGACAGGGAGATGCAAACCCAGATATAGAGTCACTAGGCAGTTTATTAATAAACTCAATTGCTAATGTAGAATAACAGCACATCATCTTTTCACAGGCACGTGAAAAGATGATGTACTCTGCAAAGCTTTTAAATTATGTATTAGAATAATTTCTTATAATTTCATTTTCAAAAGAATTAATGTCCCTTGAACTTTTGCACATTTTGTTTCATTACAACCCATAACTTTAATGTACTATATTGGGATGTGAAGTGACAGAGTATCATAAAGGCATGTGCAATTATGAAATAGATGGAAAGTCGTGAGGTCTTTTCATATTTTCTTTACAGACAAAAGCTGAAAAGTTTGGAGTCAACAACAACTTTTCTCTTTTAGCAAAGAAATTTTAAAATTGTTTGTTTTTCCTTTCACTTCACAATTATGTATGATCACATATGGTTCAAAGGACAGACATTTATGCAGGCTCCTTAGTCTGGATTGAGAGTTCTCCAGGCTTTCTGACAGTTTTTGAGAGTTTTTCTTTTGACTTTGGCCTCACTTTCTAATGTTTTCACTTACTTGTCATTGTTTTCCAAACCTCAAAAACCTGATCTATGAATCATTAGGCATAAAATGATTCACAGATCCACGAAGCCTGTGTTTTCATTACATAGAAAATAACTAAGTAAATGTAATTTTGGGGGTTTGTTGTTATAAGCAGTCTGTTACAAAGATATAGTTTGCTCCAACCTCTTGAGTTGAGAGTTCAACATATCGGAGATATGGACTCAACCTTGAAACTTGAACCTGTCCCATCACAATGCTCAAAACAAAGACCCTAGACTTGACTTGGACTCATGCTCTTAAGTCTTAAGCCTGGGGTCTATTGAACCTTTTTTACCTACAGTAATTAAGGAGGAAACTAAACCAGTAAGAATCTATATGATTTTGCAAAAATGTATTAATGTTCACTGTAGCATCATAGTAACCACACAGAAATCTTTCGAATTAAGCTCTGCATTAACTTACCTTGGATAATTTTTGAGTAAAAAACAGACCTCTGACATCTTATTCTCTTGCTGTTGAACTGTCATCACTGCAAAGACATTTACTGCTCTTCAAATTAAGAGACATGTAATATCCTATAACCAGTGAGGTGGTGTTCAAAGAGCTATTGGCTGAAACTTCTCATACAGTAGATCACGGATGTCAAAATCCATTCCTAAAGGGCTTGTGTCCTGCAATTTTTGAATGTGTTTTAAGTCCAACACATCTGAATTGAATGACTGAGTCAACTCATGAACTCAAACCTTCCAAAGTTCATTTGATGTCATAATTATGTGAATGAAGTGTGTTGATGCAGAGACATGTCCAAAGGATGCAGAACGCCACCCCTTGAGGACTGGATTTTGACATAAAGTCGAGACTAATTTTGACTGAAGGATAATTCATTTCTCAGGGTCTGTTGCAATATTTTTGCTATTTCTTAGGCTTGACTTTCATCACCTTTTTAACTCTTCATCAACTTCTTCTGCTTGATGAAATCTTTGGTTTGGTTTCAAACAGAGGTGTTTTTCTCTTTTGTTTTTTGTTTTTTTGTACTTTCACATGTTTTGCTTTTCCCCTGCTACTCTTGAACTTTCTTCTTTCCCAAATATGGCCTGTATTTATGACAGTACACAAGACTCACCAGAAGATGGCAGCACCCACCGTTTGTTTGGTTCACTTTTTCACAGATTGTACTGTAATCAAGGAGACTATTGGTTGCATAGGGGTGCCTATTCATCTCAGACCACCCTTCACTGTTATCCCTTTGATGCATATTAATTAAAGGGCAAACAGTAGCATTAATCAGTGGAGTGCCACAATTATGAAGTCTAGCAAAACAAGTTCAATGAATACAGTCCAAAGAGGGCCTGATCTTAAGCTGCTTGAGACAAAAGGTTAGCCTATTCTGTTCTGATAAAAATGGTTATTGTAGCCTACAAGTGCTTTTAGTTTATTATTTCTAATCATGAAATACAACCCTTATGAGAAACATTTTAGTAAGGACCTGCTTAGTTGCTAATGTTTTCTGAGTCAATTTGCAGCCAAGCCCAATAAAAATATGCCTTTACTAAAATAAGCCTTTGTGAATCCCTCTCTACAGGCAACTGGCAGGGGCTACACCCTTTCTCCACCAGCCAGGGTACCGTTCACAGGCCAGAAATCTGTGTCTGCTTCTTCCTCTCCCAAGCCTCCAACTCGAGCCTCCACCAACCTCTCGGTGAGGCAGACATCCCTTTTGGACAAAGGCTTCAAACCCCTAACCCCATGGGAAGCCGCCTCCCGCCATCCCCTGGGTCTGGTAGACGAAGCCTTTGCTTTTCAAGATCTGCAGCAGGCTCTTGCCTCAAATGTCCACTTTGCTGCCCGGCGTAAAATCCTACCTGAGCCACCTGTAGAGTGGAAAGGGAGAATCAGTTACACAACCCAACCAAAACCAGGCAGCCAGACTTGGAGCCAAAGCCGCAATCAGGGCCGAGCTCCGATTCCATCGTTCGTGTCTCCGTCGAGGAGCCCTGCCTCCAGCTCGGTTGGCCTGCAAGGTTACAGGTCACTTCCAAGGCAGTGGCAGCCTCAGAAGTACGTGATCGAGGGTAACCAGAGACACTCTGTGTCTTCATCTGAGAGGCCAACATACATGTCTGCATACACCAGCAATACCTGGAGCTGGAGGCGGTAGAATACAGCCGAGACGTTTGGTAATGATTGTCTCATCCCATATCCTCTTCACCTCTTTGAACAAAACAAGCCAGTAGATGAGAGATTATTTGACAGTTTATCTTTCAAAACGATAATTTTCTGTTTCACTTATTGTTTCATCAAATAAGTGACAATGCATGCTAAAGTTAAATGAGGAAAAAGGTGATTAACACAACTAGCTTATGTGAATGTAAATAAAGGATATCTGTAACATTCAGCTGAATCCGAACTAAACTGAGTCAGAGACTTCTACAACTATTGGCACCTCCTGGTTAAGATGTGCACAGAATCCATAAAAGACATGTTTTGGTTCTCTTACTGTGAGCTTTGGATATTTTTAACCCCCATAGCAATGTCCACACTGTGCTTGGTAGCCAGATATATCTGGGTGCTTTTCCAGCCTTGTTTTTCACAGTTTCGGTTCTTTTAAACTTGTCAATCATTGCTCTTCCTGTAGATGAGGGCAACTTTACATAAGAAGCTTTTTTCTTGATAATTTTTTATTTTTAAGTACACATCTATCATACTTGAATGACATGTTCTCTTGTTTTTCCAATGTTGAAGAGTAGCAAAGAGAAAGTGGGTATTGCCATGTTTTACATGTACAATGCAGCAAAAGAAAGTGTTTGCTTTCCAAATTCTTTTCAGGTTTGCTTTTCTGTCATTTTAATATAAGAGACAACTGGAGTAATTACAGTAAAGGCAGTTTTTAAATACTGATATACAAGATTCTGTAAATTACAAATGATAAGTTCCTAGACACTGATCAACTTTTTAAAAAAGTTAATTATAAATTAAGAAAATGCTTCAGTTACAGTTCTTCTACAAATTATTAGGTCTGCAGTGAACTATTGTGCTGATGATTGTGTAAAAAACCCCCAAATATATTTATGTGAGGTTATGCTACCACAATTAAAGATTAACTTATTTTTAAAGCTTTTCCATCTTTACCAGGAGGGCCAGTAATATTTAAGAAATGTGTACCTTGTTGAAGGAATGAGTATGTTGTTTAGAAGGGATATGTGAGTGAGAATGGACATCCATCAGCTACATTCAGCTTTGTTATAGAAGATGTTTAGGACAAATTGATATATGCACGAGAAATTAGAAAAGATGTCAATAACTGTGTGTTGACAGCATAATTAAATAACCACAAAAGCTAATTTTCAATATTTATTGTTAGTCTTAACTCGTTCCATTTGAGTTTGCACAGGACAAATTCAACATTCTCTTGGGTCCAGAAATGATGAGTTACCTCCACATGTAAAATGCTTTTTTGTTTGTCACTCAGTTTCCAAAAGAGAAATGCACAACCAAAATATAGTAATGTCTGTGCATTATTGGAATTATTTGGGACACTCAAAAACAAAACCGACCATATTGACTATAACACACAATACATTTGGATGGATACTGCCGCTCTATGTAAGATCTTTTATTGTTGATTTATGTTTTCAATGTTGAAATTTCAGACTTTTCCTTCACACTTAAGGATCTACTGACTCCTCTTCAGGGTTGCGGTTAGGTCTCAAAGCATTCAGTAGGTGAGAGGAGGGGTACACCACAGTTTCTCAGTCCATCACTGAACCCTCCATACACAGTCATATCAGTTTCTTGTTGGATATATTTCCATGTCTAAAAACTTTTCTTAGACGGATCTTAATCTAAAGAAATTAAACACATTTTGTGAAACATAAAATGCTTTCATATTAATTACATTATGTGTTTGTGTATTCTACAATGTGTGTGTGGGTTTTTTTTTTCATACAAAATGTTTACTTGACCATCTTGGGATGAAGGTCCAATCCTTTAAACACAGTCTATGAATGTGCAATTGTGGTCTAATAGGAATTAGCTGAATTACTCAGATAATAGGTTGGACTGCCTTACTGTTGGAGCCGCTTCCAGTATTCAGCATGAGAGAATATATCTTCATCAATGCAGACAGAGTTTCCACATAGTGTAACATGTAAGGAATGTTGTTACTGATTAATTTTTGCAGCATTCATATAAGTTCTTTTACATGTCGGATTTTGTTTATATCCGAGCTGCCATGCCACATGGAGATTAGATTATTAGATTACATGTATTACACTATCTTATGTGTAGAAAGGTGAGGCTGCAGGATTTGATTTCTTTTTCTTTTTGAAACAAGGTAAATATTCAATGATTTGAGTAGTTTTGATATAATTCTGTCTGCAATGTGAGACCAAACCTGAACAAAAGTCCAAGTAAGCCTGGACATGCAGGCTTACTTGCACTTAATTGATACTGTTTGATACAAACTTTACGCAAAGACCCCAACTAAGATTTCAACCAGTAAATGAAGGAATCCATTTCAGCGATTCCTTTTGTTTGATGTTTTTGAGAAAAGACATGAGGCTAAAAAGTAGGAAAAACAATCTATAACCCATTTGTCTTTTTTTTTCTTTAAAAATTGTGTTGTATTTTATGCATCTGCAACTCACCTCATTTTGCTGTCAATCTTTTATATGTGTGGTCGTTCTTGAAGTGTTTATGAATTTCTGATTAGTCATTTTGATTAGTGTTTGAAACGCAAAGCTTGAGGAGAAAGTGAAGAGTTGGCTTGATTTCTCCACTGGTAGACATCATCATGTCATTTTGCGATCAGGTATGTGTTTGAAATGAGCTCTTGTAACTCGAGAAAAGGTTAGCACCATAATTCAATTCGCTGAAGGCAGATATGTCAAGTAACCTCCAAACAAGAAGAGCCTTTTTCTTCTTGTTTTGGAGCGGTATGCTTTAACATGTGGCCAAAATGGGCTTAAGAGGATTTGATGACTGCCCAACTGTTTTCATTAGTTAATTGAAAAAAAGAAGTAAAGGCTCCTTTGGAGTTTGTAGCAAATGGAATAAATCAACTACAGTATTTAGAGAGGCAATGGACTTTAAGTTGGCATTAAGAGTTGAATCAAAAACTTTGCTTAGTTAACAGGTTCACTGTGAAAAGGTTTTATGAAAGCTGTGTGCGGGGTGTGCTTTGTTAAAAAAATTTGTAATCATCTCCAAAATTAAAGTGTGGTTGTGTGTTTTCTGCATAGGGTAAATGTGGTTTTGACGTGATTCTCTCTGGGCAATGCCAGTAACATGAGTAGGATTAATCTCACTGGTCACTTGTTGTCACTTGATGTTTTGTTTAGCTATAGCTTATTTGATTGATGACTTATGCTTACTTCTTATAAAGATGTGTAAAAACCTCTAAAATAACTCTTAATCTATTACGGTAACATAATTAAAACTAAGTTTGGGTACCTTTATTAAGTGGCGGAAATACAAAATGTAAAAAAATATATACGTATTTAATTTTTTTTTGACAAATTCAGTCTTGTCACAGTAATATAGACCTTACTTTTTACACATATATGTTGATTGGGGTGTCTGGGAATTTTTAATTAGCAATTCAGTTCCCAACTCTAGGGGAGTTTTTATTAAAACTGTTTATTTTAAGGGGTTTTGTGCACATCTTTACCTTTTCCCATTATCGTGGGTGGGGAGGTTGTGATAGCACAGGTTGCTTTCAAATAATAGCCATAATTCATAGTGCTGTTTGATACTGAAACATACTTGCTGAAGTGTTGTTTAATTTTTTTTTACAAAATAAACACAGCTAAGTAGCACTGCTTTTCAACCTGTAATTATTTGTGTTTGTGTTCTTTGCGTTTTACTCCAAGCTGAAAAGAAATTTGCTTTGGGCCATTTGTTGCTTGCTGTACCTTCCCAGAAGGATTTCTTTTAATAAGAGTTGCTCCATGTACAGCGCGGTGGGGGTTGGGGAGCAGGACTCATTTCCATGGTGACCACTGGTTATGTAAAAACAGGGTCAACTTACTGTAGCTGGGCCATTAGAGAACGAGAGATAACAGAATAAGGGGAGACTATAAACAGAAATTTCCCTTAACAATTTAGATCTGGGAAATGATTTGCCTTTTGTCGAAATGGAATGTGAGCAAGTGCCATACAAAGCAGCACCAACAAATTAGAAAATGTTTTAGATGGCAGTACATACAACAATCCTGTTGCTCTGAGGTGAAAACTCAGTTGTCCTCCCTTATGTCTCTTAAAGTAATAAATAAAGTACATCTAGGTAAGACTTACATAGGTTAATAAAAACATAGTGATGGTAATTTAAGACAAATGAGTGACTATTTTTTCTATAACTGCATTCAAAACAAACATTCAAGACCACATTCCCAACAGATTTCACCACTTATTGCACTTTTCAGGAACCATTGTGGAAGATTACAACTAATTCTGTTTTAATTCTTTTGAGCAAAGTGTTTTAAAGTGCATGTCCAGTATGCCAGTTATGCCCCATGTTGGCAAAAGACTATCGCACAACAGAGACAGATAAAACCAGATACTTACATACACTCCCTACCCAGCCAGCACACCTAGGTGGGCCCTACATGGGAAAAAAGAGGGCAGACCATATGGGACCCAAATGGGTTTGTCCGCAGTTTCCATGATGGCCCCACATGGGTTTGCCCATGTATGGTCACCACCTACATGTGCCCTACATGGGCCCTACATGGGTTTGTCCATGTAGGGCCATCATGGAAACTGCGGACAAACCCATTTGGGTCCCATATGGTCTGCCCTCTTTTTTCCCATGTGGGGCCCAACTAAGTGTGCTTTCTGGGCTAGGAGGACACAGCCGATTCTCACTGTCTGTTGTTAAATCAGACAAAGCCTTTACAGTTTTAGGTCTGCAAGGATTATCAAAGCAATTTATATTTGCTAAATGTCAGAAAATAAGATAAACATTTCCAGAGATTGTTGTACTTTTCTATAATTACTATTGTGAAATGTGCACGTTATTTGCAGTACAAAAATTGTAGTATTTTTTTCAAAGTCAGAAGTTTATATTTCAATATCTTATTGAACTGCCTTTAAACTGTCTGACTCTGGTTAAAAGTTTTGGATATTTTTCTTCAAGCTTCTTACAATATTAGGTAAGAATTTGACAGACAGAACTGGTGCAGCAGTTTGGTTTGTTGGTCACCTTACTCACACGCTTTTCAGTTCTGCCCACAAATTTTCCATGAAACTGAGGTTAAGGCTAACACTCACTCCTGATAACTTAACAGAACCCCACATAGAAAGAGCCTGAACACTTTATGTTTTCATTTCCAAGATAGCCAAACTTAAAAGATTTGTTAAAAGGTACATGTTCAAGTGACTCTGGGAATATGTTTGCTTAAAATAAACACATTCAGTTTTGGTATGTCATCCTTAAATGAGCTTTAATTGTTCATAGCTACTTTTAAGGCATGTTCAAATTCTGTTTCCATTTTTGCATTAATTTCATTAATTCTGTTCAAAACAAACATGCCACTTAAGTCTCAATAAAAAAAATACTGCTTAAACTACTCATTTATAAATCACCGCACACAATCCTGAGCTGCTGCTGGCTAAGAGAGGTGCAGTGGAGGGCAAAGTAGGCAGTTGGCGCAGGGGTCTAAATTTAGAGCTTGTGAACTAAATACCAATGACAACAGACAAACTGACACCCACCCACCCACTTACTCAGTCACACAGTCAGCCAGGTCAGGATTCAACCCCCCTCCCCACCAAGAACTCCAGTATCGGGGATCGCGAACACCCACTCTGCTCTACTCTACAGCAGCCTCTCACCTTTCCGGCTTCCCACCCTGAGGAGACAGGCACAACTTGAGGCGACCCCCTGAGGGGCCTTCAGGACAGGTAAGCATCACAGAGGCCTCTCTGCAGGTGTGCTTTCCACCTCTGATGTGACACTTGTGCTTTGGATCAAACACGACCTTTTTTACTTACCACTTGGAATTGTTTCCACTGGTTTTTCCTGGTACTCCTCTGTATTTGTCAGTTAGTTTTAACAAATATGCATGTTTGACTACTCGCCCACAAATTTTCAGGATTGTTAAAAATAATTTTGTGAAACTCATAGGTTACACATTTTAATTTGAAATATGAACTATTAGTAATTCCTTTGTTTTAAGTGACTGTATATGGCTGCTTGTGTTGCTGTACAACTTGGGGTAAAACTTTCTGCTGGTTTTTGTCCACTGCCTCGCATGTTAGCTGTGACAGCACCTTGTTCTCCAGCCACGTCCCCATCATCAGGCCACCCGGGCAATTTCAAACATATTGATTCCCAGATACCCCTGACACGGCTGGCTGCCATGTCTGAAGAGCATGTGCCTGGCGTTTAACAACCCAAGGTTATTTAAAGGGATGTGCTAACTTTGCCCTTTTCACCACCCTAATGAATTCTGTCTGCTTCGGCGGGTTTTTGTGCGTGCAATGGATGCTATATGTTGGCCAATCAATGCCTAGAATGCCGCTTGTTTGGTCTCCCGTTTTTTATCTGAACAGCTTGTACTGATGTGAGGCGTCTCCTGTGACTTTTCTGTGCCTCACGGCAACAAATTCCCAGGGGCAGCCATCATGTCGCAGTTTTCCACCATGACAACCAGGGAGAGGAAAATGCAGGCGGCAGCAATCTGCAGAGAGGTGCAAGGCCAAGAAGGTACCTAGTTGATACATCCTCACCTTGACCTGTCCGTTCTTTTGGTTTTACCTCACATTCCAATCATTTTATCCATTTACTTTCTCTCTCATGTTCAACTTTGACTATAAACAAAAACATGCCAATGCGTTTATAGGCCCAAGAAATAATCCTTTTGTCTTTGTCATTCAAACAAGTTATTCCAGGGGGAGGACAACTGTGCTCTGCAGGGTTGGGGAGGTGGGGGCAGTCTGAAGGCTACTGACAGCTGAAAGTTATTCTGGCAAATTATAGATCTCGTATTTAGATGCAGGCCTGTGACATCTACATGATCAGCATGCAGTAGCATGAGGAGCTAGCCGCAAACCAAGTGGCGGACATGAGTTGATGTGCAGAGAAGAAATCTCATCATCATTCTGGAAGTAGTTGCAAGTAGTTTTCGTTTGGCAATGAAGAGACTAAATGCCAAAGCAAAATACAAACAGAATTAGTAATTTAGATCAAAGTTACCAAGTTGAGGCACCACCTGATTATCGGGGAAATAGTTTTCTCTCTTATTTTTTAAGTTTTAAAGCTCTTAGGTATAAAAGAAACACTAAAGGGATTTGGCATTCTGGAACAACATGGCTCAAAGGATCCAGGCAAAATGGAAAATTTAAAGTGCAATACATATTATTCTCTTTTTGTCAATCATGTTTTTGGTTTTAATTTAAGTTAATAGTGAATAGGATGGGAAACATCAAGTGACTTTTACTAAGGAGCAGACGTTAGAGCACCCATGTATTAAACTTGGCAAAATAAAGTAAGAGTGAGCCATACCTGTTCTTCTGGCTAAAAAGAAAAAAAAAAAAAACTGATGCAAAATTTTTTTTATATCTTTTGCTGTTTTATTATCAGTTTTTTTTTTCTTCTTCTTTTAACTGTGCAAACATAACAGAAATATACAATGTCTAGTTAGAGGTTTGCCACAACCCATTCTTAGTATTGGACTGGAGGTGTGAGACCAAAATTCAACTGTTTGGCCTACGTGCAAAGTACTGTGTGAGTCGTAGCTCCACGATAATTATGTTGACAGAAGCATCATGTGGTGGGAATGGTTTTATTTCAGCAGGAATATGGAAGCTGGTGGGAAGATGAATGGCAGGTAAGAAGAAACCAGTAAAAGAAGCAAAACTTGGTCGTAATCATAAATCAAAGAGGAGAAATTAGTTGATAAAAATACATCCGTCGACTTACAAACAGAACAAACGTATTGAAACCAATCGATAAACAAAAAATGTCATTGTGTTTGGATGAATGAAAGTGCACGAGAGTTACCGACTTTAAAGGAGCGTGGTCATCAGAAAAATAAAATCCTAATGAAATACATTGATTTAAAAATTGAGAGAAAGTTCAAGAGGTACAGACATCTTTGTTACTGTTGCCTGTATAAAAATAGGCAAAAGTGGTCTGTTCACCATTTTTGCACAAATGCACAGAATATCCAATATAGTCTCCTCTCATTCCCTCACAGATGCACACATGGACCTTGGGAAGAAAGTGAGTGTGCCTAAAGACATCATGCTGGAGGAGCTGTCGCTCGCCTCCAACCGGGGCTCCCGGCTCTTCAAAATGCGCCAGAGACGCTCTGAAAAATACACTTTTGAGAGCATCCAAAATGAAACCAACAACCAGCTAAATGTAAGGAAAAAACACAAACTGTAACTGTAATAGAACTGTAATCACCTTGATATACACATTATACAATGTTAGTACAGAGCTTTGACTTTAAAGTGTGGATGAAGTAACAGCATGGCTTCTCTGAATGCAAATCCACAAAATATCCCAACTGTGGCCATCAGATTGTTTAAATTTAAACAAAAGCTTATGTGCAAAAACAGCTTTTACAGTTGAGACACAAGCTCTTAATTATTGAGTTTAGCAAGGGTAGCAGATAGATGCTACTGTGGGAAAATATATACTATGGGAGTAGTACAATGCAAATTCCCCACATTTGTTGATGTTATCATTTCAAGAAACCAGACTTGTGTCAATTTTTCAAGTCATCCTGATTAGCATGTCTTCAGGATCTCCTAAGCCCTCCTAAACTCAGCTTCAGTTTATTGCAAAACTTATTTTGCAGCAAAAATGTAGAAACGGCACAATCACTTCGCAGATAAACCACAGATTAAAAAAAACAGGAAAGACAGCATTGATGAAAACCCCTGAAAATCAAATTTTGTGTGTGTGTATTTTTGTGAATGTTGTAATTAGTTTATTAGTTTTTTTTATTCTTTTGTGTCCTTTTTACATTTTGTTTTACAGCTACCTTTCTTTCTCCATCAAAGGTTAAGCATTTCTTAGGCCACAGTTGTCCACATAAATGTAACTTTTTGCCTGAGTAAACAAAGCCAATAAAAATATATTTATAGAATAAGACATCCATTACAATTTTAATAAAAGCAACATACAATGAATGTACTAGCTATATTCTGCTGAATTATAGCATAACTAATTTCTCCACCTAGGTGAACGAGTTAAGAAATAACTTTGTACTGAAGCAGTTTTAAATTTTGATCTTTAGAGGATCTGTTGCTTGACAGCCTGTCCCAAAGGCAGAAATCACTAAAAATAACAGCAAAAGACAGAAGAGGACAGCAACTAGGTGTCTAGAACCCCCACTTGTGATTTTTTCTATAAACTGTATATTTGTCAAAAGATTTTGAAATTCTGTATCGTTTTTATAAACGCCTTCATCAATACAAGATCTCAATCATTAAAATAACTATGCCAGGCCTGCGTGTGGTGATGTAATGCAGTCACTGAAACAGTCACCTAAAACTAGTTACAACTTAATTTACCGTATTTTCCGGACTATATAGCGCACCTCACTATAAGCCACAAAGTAAAAAAAACTAAAAAAAAAAACTGGAAACGTACATTTATAAGCCGCATCGGGCTGTCCTGGTATCTCCGCCGCTCGGTTTCGGTTGGGTCCTTAATAAATCTGCTATTAAGGACGCAGTCCTGCGTCTCCAACGCCGAACCGTGGGTTCGTTCACGCCGAGCTTACATGCAGCGGCTATCGAGCTGTACTGTAACTTAAAAGCTGCATCAAATGAACTTCGTGTGGTTTCCATGATGAGCGGGTATAAGTTTGAAAACATTTCTCCGTCATGCCTGCTGCTAGCATGTGCTTGCTCTAAATGAAAATCAGCACTTTTTTCTTTTATTTCCAATTTTGACTTCCAATGATACACTTCCTGCTACAGAGCCCCCTGGCGGTTGAAGAAAAATCCACAGAGAAGCCGCACCAGGCTATAAGCAGCATGGTTCGAAGCGAGGGGAAAAAGTAGCGGCTTATAGTCCGAAAAATACGGTATATATCTATATTTCACCGGGACATGAGTAGCCTGCCCTGCCTCAGAGTGGTGACCTGTCCAGGGTGTACCCCGCCTCTCACCCGGAACGTAGCTGGAGATAGGCACCAGCAACCCTCCCGACCCCCTTAAGGGACGAAGGGTGAACAGAAAATGGATGGATGGATGGATGAGTAGCCTTATTAATGTGCTTCATGTGTGGGCCAAGTCCGCTCTTTCCCCTCTCTGCCTGACCTGTCTCTTGTAAAATGCAATCAAGGCACACCAGGTTTCTCTTTGTTACATTTAACTAAATGATAGAGCTCTTGTTTACCCTCTTTCCTCTTCCCTCTCTGTTAGCTTTGTATACATCACTATGCTCCCTTGAATTTTGTAAATGAGATAATTATTCTGCTTCAGCTATATCTAAGATTTTAACCCCCCTAACGTTGAACTGAAAAGAAAGACTCACACATCTCGCTTTATTTATTGCTCTAGGCGACGGTGGCATTTTGTTTCAAGTTGTCAACATTTCCTGAAGAAGTCCCAGATATCTTTCCAATGGATGAAAGCCGAGAGCTTATGCTGCAGTATAATTCATCCCGGGCCAAGAAAACAATGTGTCAAAAAGTTGGCAGAGAATTGACTGGTTAGCAAGAAAATTGTAAAAATTTATTTTATCTACTCATGGGAAAAAAAGTAGCAATTAAAAGTGGAAAATATATCCACAAGACATGTCCAGTATGTATAGTGCAGAAAAACACCTAAAATCTAACCTATAACACACTTTGATTTCCTTCATTGGACTCTAACAGTTAGTGAAAACAACCTATTATTATGGAGATATGGTTTTAAGACCATTACACCCTGGCACCCATAATAGTCCATTTAAATGTAACAATTTGTTTTTTAATTTTTGGTAAGGAAGAGTCTGTTTTTCTTGATTATACAAACTGGCCACTAGCCTGGAGGATAGAGGAGAGGTAAAATATATATATATTAGCCAACTGTTAGAGAACATCAGCAAAGAGTGGTGTGATGCCCACTGCTAAGTTCAAAGGAGGATCAGTGATGCTGTGGGCCAGTTCCATTTAAAGGCCCTATCCAGTATGCTGAGTACATAGAGTCTTTTAAATATCAAGAATATGTTGAACTCCACCAGAATTTGAAATAGGCTGTCAAGACTTTGATCAAAGTACTGATTAAAAACAAAGGTTAATGCGAAACAAAAATCAACTTTTTTCCATCTCTTTGATTTCTCTTACAGAGCCAAGAAGTTTTCCAGACCGAGTACAACCCTGCCAGCGGCGGGGGCAATGACTTGGGTGTCGAGCAGCCTTGTCAAGTGACATCCAATGCATCAGATACCACAATGGTGCCAAATCCGGACAGCATCGCCCCGGGTCAGTAACACTGCTGATACAGTACACTGCAACATGTTTCAAGGACCCTGTGGAATCATGTGCTGTTGATACACTGTGGCTAAAAGTGTCTGGCAGAGTTCTGTACTATCGCTCTGCTCTCTCTTGCAACCAGCGTCCCGGTGAGAATATTTACTTTATTTCCATAATTCAGTCAAAATAAACTTTGAACAAGCTTCGTTTACTTTATTTTATTTCTGATTACATTTGCATTAAGTGTACAATGCAGCTTTTGCTTCGGGTGGAGACACCGAGAGGATGTGGTGTGCGCAGAGTACTGGATGTTCCCTGTTTTGATAAGGATTCAACCGTTTTCATTGTTTGTCCTGACGCAGGCTTTGATCACAAAGCAAAACAGTTTCTTCTTGCCTGGAATCTGCCTCCCTCAGGCAAAAATATGATTACACTTTTTTTTTTATCATTCCACTGCTTTGTTTTCCGCCTTCACATTCCCTCCTTTGTCCATTGGTTTTATAGTTCTTAACCTCTTTCCCCTCCCTATCAGCCTTGAACATCTTTTTAAAAATTTGTTCAGTTTTGCCCCACAGGACATGCTTCCTGTTTGCCTCTCCAGCCACAGATACCATCTGCTTTGCGCCCACATCCTCCCTTCATGTCCTAAAGTTTAGTCCAGCTGACAGAAAACCAACGCTGCGTTAAGGATCAGTGCATCCTGGGATAGGGTAGGGCCAGTTATTTCTGGACCAGACACCATCCCTACTGTATCTGAATGAAGTCACTCCAGCTGCTGCAGAAACCGGGCCAAAGTGCAAACGGTGTCGTTTGCACTTTAGAAAGTCTTAAAATAGCACCTCCGACTCCCACAGAGGTGCATATTTCGTTTTAATTTGAAGCTTTGGAGGATCTTAATAAAACTGTGGTCATAAATATTAAACTGTTCGTCAGGAATCTGTGTTTTTCTCTCTCTTCAATTAGCTGGTTGTGCAAGAAAAAATATCAGCCAAATGTTTGACCTCAGCTACAGTATTCTTAAAAAAATAAAATAAATAACACAGTGCTTTGTTACAGATTCTACCCTAAAATGTGTAAACTTCCCCTTCAGTTCTGTTTGCTCCCTCCTGCTTCCTGCAGGGTGAAACATAAACTCAGGAAAGGAGGGGGAATTGTTCATTGTATGAGGTTAGGAGGTGAACAGACAACCCGCTACCCCCAGCACATTACATAACGGTTGAGCCCCCCCTCAGTGAAGCGCTGAGCTTGAAGGATAGTGCTTTGGAAAGGCCTCTCCCCGTCAACATCCATGTACAAAGTGAAGAGACATGCATGCTTAACCCAGCCTCTTTATTTGTTTTGCTGCAAACTTTAACAAAAACAGGAATATCACACGCCCACATGTACATTTTACACATTCCATCGTCTGCAAGGAATCTTCAGTTGATATATTGTTTAAGCAAAACCTCTCACACATTTTTTTTCTTTTATGTTTTTTTTTTTGCAATAATATTGCCATAGCTTGAACTTTCTTCATATTTTTCCCCATTTCAACCACAAACAATTTATTTTATTGATATTTTATGTAATCATCCAACACAACATATTGTATAATCTGTTAAGCGGAAGGAAAATGATGAATATTTTTCCCTTTTTTTCCACTAGCAAAACTGAAGTGTGGTGTGCATTGTTGTTTTTTGTTTTTTTTTACGTGATGGATTGAACTGTCCTCTGTCTGAAGTCCAAAGCATGAGATATGATTTTAGAGCCTGATCATGCCTCAGCACTCTCCACAGTAAATAGAGGTTTATTATAGGCAGAACAAAGGAATAATGAAGAAACTAAGTACAGAAGATATAGTAAAATCTTTATAGCCATACTGATGAACCGAATATAGCATAGTAAGACCTGTTGAGCAATAATACATAATATGACAATACCTATACAACATTAGTCTGGCCATTGCCTTTCTGCACTATTCCATTCAATTCAACTCTCGCTTGCAGCACAGTTTGTGCTTTCTCCCATTTACTTGGATTCCTCCGGTGGAATTTCTATCAGGCCAATCAGCGAACAGAAGGAGAAGTTGTGAACAAGAAATAGTTTTTCTGCCTTGTTTTAGTATTGTAGTCCGCCTGCAGTTTTAGCAATGGCACTGTGGTGGAAGTGAACGTGCCTCATTCAGTTCAGCGCTTTTCTCTTCACAGTGGGGGATGATTGTTTACAGCATATGAAATTTCCGGTAAACTTCATAGCGCAGGACTGGCGCTTTACATATGTCAAGTACAAACGTTAGAGATTGCGTAACATTTAAAACTTCAAAAGAGTCCACACGTCCAAGAAGCAATTGTTTCTCAATAGCCGATAGCCCAGACCCTCTGTACAAAATAAAATGTAGGACATGGGAGTTGTTTTTACCACGTTAACAGAACAAAAATAAACCACAAAGAAATTATCAAAATACAAACACAAAAGAAGACCAAATCCCAAACATTCTAGGATTGTGACATGCGGTTTGTGGTTGTGACAAAAGTTCAAGGAGTACAGCTACTTTTGCCAGACACTGTACAATAACTTCTGTCCTCCTTTTATTGTTTGCTTTTTTGAAAGCATGTGAAAAGAAAATGAGTGATAAAAAATGCCCCAAAAAATCAGAAAATGAAGAAAATTCATATCTGTGTTGTATAACCTGCTCAGGATATGGAGGTCCTTTGAAGGACATCCCTCCAGAGAAGTTCAACTGTACAGCTGTGCCAAAGTCATACCACTCGCCCTGGGAGCAGGCCATCATCAGTGACCCTGCTTCAGCTGACACGCTCGTCGCCCGTATGCCGGAACTGGAGCCCCAGACAAACCTGCCAGGATACAAAAGCTTCAACAGGTAGCACTCATCAGGAGGATACTCCAGTTGAAATAAGGATGATTTGCATGATCTAATTCATACTTGCGTCTACCACTGCTTGACTGTGTGCACTAATCCACTGTGTGTAGTATATTTAGCTGGTTGTTGACTGCAAGTTTATCACTAGGTGTCAGATTTCACATACTCTTCTTTGAATTAGGTCATTTCTTTAAACTAAATCTTTGAAATATATTTCCAAAATCTATTATTTTTAGATAATTAAGTGTGAATTACTGCACATCATATTCACCTTCTACTTTACTAGTAGGTGTGATGAGTCTGATCCTTTATTTCTATAACTGATTTATTACAAAATTTACACTTAATGTATCAAGAACTTATTAATTTATTTTCCAGAAAATTATTCGGGGATGTAGGACACATTCAGAGGGATGCAATCTGCAACTTCACCACTAGGAGTCAGCAGAGTCCCACACGGCCCATTTAATTACACAGCTTATTTATCGATAACAAATTAGATGAATATGCTTAGGTGGACGATTTTAAAACGTCACCACCAGATGTCAGTATATTCTATACAACCCCTTTAATTATCTTTTGAAAAATCTTTACACTACATGGCGATAATAAATAATTTCTTGAAAACTAAATATGGGATGAAGTTTCACCGGTTTGCATTCTGCAGCTTCCCCACTAGGTGTCAGCAAAATTTTCCCTGAAGTAATTTGTTTTCACAGATAAGGAAGCTTCCCAATAAAACCAAAAACATCTAATGACACATCCAATTACGTGATATATATACAATTTATCAATTTACTATTTTCGGTCATGTTTTCTTTTACTTAATAGTAGCAGTCGTATTTCTCCAAATTCACTGTTTGTGACCATCTTGCATTGTGCTGTCATTATCCAAACATTAGTTTTCCAAAGTGTAGCATTTTTTAAGCTAAAAATGTGTAACTTTTGCATCTTGTAACAATTTGCCTTTTTCGATTTAATCATATAGAACACTGTCTACACCTAAGATGCTGTGTACCTCTCTGTAACCAATGCAAACTTACAGAACACCCCCTGGGCACATCCTGGCTTTAATTAGTAACACAACTTCAAATGTCACAGCAGTGACTCTCATTAGCACATGGCAGCCAACATTAACACCATCCCTCTGTCACCTCCAGGGTGGCAACCCCTTTCGGAGGTTTCAGCAAGGCGCCGAGACCCGACCCCATTGCAGCGCTGCAGGTGGAGATGTTCCCAGAGGTCCCCGCTCTCCAGGGGGATTGTGCTCCGAACCGGCCATCCTTCAATAGAGCGGCTCTAGGGTGGGTGTCAGCCGGTGGCTCAGTCACACTTCCGAATGTCTCCCTCGAGCCCACACTCATCCCTGAGTCAGAAGACCTTTGAACCCAAGCAGAAACAAATCAGGAGAGGCTTTGGAAGTAGCAGCTTCACCCAAGGTTATTGTGGGCGTGATGACATTTGTTTCAGAGCAGGAGCTTGAGAGAAAACCTCCTGTTGGTAGCTATCACAAAGATGATGGGAAAGGTAAAGTGTAACCATGTAACTTAAGAAGAAGCTGTATTGGAATAAAATGAGATTGTATATTAATGTTCACAACAATGCTTTTCTCAAAATAAAGTGAGGCAAAATACAACAGAAGCAATCTTTAGGTTTGCTTTCTTTGTAATTTAATAATATTGATGATAAGATTTATCTTTATGTTTTGAACTGCTGCTTTGCAGCCAGTTTCATAGCATGCTCCCAGTGTGCCGGAGTGAGCGACACTGACCTCTCAGTTGAGTTTCTGCGTGCTACTGTCTCACATTGTGTTGTGTGGGAGGCAGAAGATACATGTGAGCCAGTGTTGCATGCCTCAAGGTCTCGCATCTTGACAAATCAAATCTGCTCCAGTGACACAAGCGACCTGACGGATGTGTCTTTCACCTTGCGGCAGCACCCGGTTGTTGGGCTGGGATTCATGGCTGAGCCGTTCGATGAACTGTGCCCAGACGCTTATCCCCTCCCCCCCTCTGTTTCATTACCGCAGGAGCATTCTCATGCATAACAGGCTGGCTTTAAGGTGCTTCCAGGTTAGACGAGACTGTCGTTGAAGTTTGTTAGCAATTTAAGAAACTGTCCAACTTAAATGAAATATAACCATGATTTACTTTCTCATTAGACTAAAAATGTCATAGTTCATGTTCATTGCAGTTACTTTGAAGCTTGCATCCTAATTAAAGAGAAAATTGCTTTATTATGATTTTTTCGCAGGTTTTTACCACTTATTTGTTCCCTTTCATATAGTAAATGTGGGGAAAATTCCAGATATTAGTTTGAATTATGTAACTATTATGCAACAATTGGGCAAACATTATGACCACCAACTCAATAGAAGTGCCAAACTTCTCTGATATCTCAAGACGTAGACCCCTGTGGAGTCTGTCACATTGGCAGCAAAACCTTTAAATTGTGCTGGACACTGGATTTCTGTTAATCGGAGCATCATTTCTCACACATTCATGTTTAGATTCAGATTGTTGAAATCTGGAGACCAAGTCAACACCTTGGTTGTTGAGCAACTGAAGCCAAATTTTGATGCAGGGCAAGGGTTTCAAATAAATCCAGAATTTACTTTAATTAATTTAAACACACTATTATAAAATAAATATAGAAATAATTTATTTCATAAAACTATTCATCAAATGTATTATTTTTTATTGAACATTTTCAGAAATTGTTTTCTAATACATTCTGAATTTTATGCTTGATCAGTAAAGTTTTGCATAAAACCCATTTCTGAGTGCAGTAACTAATAATCTGGATGTTGTGATTTAAGTTTTTCTGTGTGTTCATTTTAGGTTTCTGTGTCTAGTGAGTCTCTGTCTTGTCCTGTCAACCCTTGATTATCCCCTGTGTATTTAAACCCACTTGTTCCTGGTTCCTTGTTGGGTCCTGCCTTTGGTCAAGTATGTCGTTTGTGTGTTGCGCCGAAGATTACCAGTTGCGAGCCTTAGCCTTCCGCTCTTCTGTGCTAGCTGAACTTTGGGTTTATTTGTGAACATTTCATCATTAAAACCATCATTTTTTATCATTTCAACCTGGGTCCGCAGCATCTGCATCACCGCCTCACACTGCAGTTCATGACACTGGATATCTTTTGAGGTTTTCTTTTTCTCTACTCTTATTCAAGGATGTGTCAATTGCAATATGTCAAAGTTATTCTGACTTATTTCTCCTTTTACCACATTAACCTTTGCTTTCTGGTCTGTTAAGCTGCTCTAATTGTAGATGAGGCCCCTTTGTCTTGGTGACCCCATGTGGTGCACAGCTGAATAAGGCAAAATGAAATCAAAGTGGGATGAGGAGATAAGACACGAGCTGATGCATAAAATAAACGACGGTGAGTTAAACAGGAACATGAAGAGTATAGTTGTGATGGATTGGATCTCCAATTGTATTTGAATACAGCACAGTGTTTGTTATCGGTTTGAGTGTTGGTAATTTGGTGACATTTGGATCATATGATTAAAAATCTGCAAACAAAGGTGTGTACCAACAGGACAATAATCACAAACACAGCTTGTTTGATTTAGGCTCCTTAAAAGGCCACTCTAAACCCCAGATCACACATAACATTTTTGTAAACACATGATTAAAATAGATTAGCAGTCATTTGCACATGTTATTTTTGTGTTTGGAAATCCTGTTTGGAGGATTTGATTGTTTTTGATCAAGTATTCCAACTTACAATAACATTTTATTAAATAATTTTTTAGAATTTTTGTTCCAAGTGACAGCTTTTTAAAGAAAAATGACTGTACAGACAAGTGTACCACCTAACTTTTCTTGCTAGCTTCTTTCAAACACTGGCAACTCTTACAAAATATAGCCTAATGAGAGATAACTACATAATGCATGACTCATCTTTCAATCTCTTTGGATTACGTAAAAAATGAAATAGTCAAAACAATGTTTAAATCTTTGTCAGGGAGAGGTTGCTGTGAAGGGAGGAAGTTTCTGTTATGATTGAATTCAGAAAAGCTTAATTAAAAAAGAAAACAGTGAATGTGCAAATTAAAATTCCATTGAAATGATTGTGGTACCTGTTTTTTGTTTTGACAGCAGATATTTTGAACTGAATCTTTGGAAGAATGTTGCAGCTTTGTGTGAAGAGTTTCTCAACGGTGAGTGATGTCCCCTGTGTTTCCAAAACTGAGTTAGGAAATGTGTCTCATGTTTCTTGGAGGCTTGTGACTAAGTCCAGTGTCAGCATTCCTCGCCTCTGTCAGAGGGCCTTTGGAATGCGCAGCTCCTGGTGCCACTCCCTTCTTCTAGTCCTCCTGAATTCCTCCCGCCAGCACACTCCACAAAGCCACTGACGGCGCAGTGCAGCCGGTGCCACCAGCTCTGCCAAGGACCACAGAAAACATCCAGCATTGTTTATCAAAGAGGAGACGTGAACTCTCTTTGAACTTTGCATATCGGGGGTATAAAAATGCAGCAGTGGGAATGTTATTAGCAGAGAGTGTAGCAGAGGCTGAGAGCTGAGGAACCCAGATGATTTGATAATTAATCTGTTGCCAGTTTCCCTTCAAGCTTGTTTCCCTCGGCATGAAGCAGCACAAATATGGAATTGGAGTTGGATTTGTCTGCAGAGAGTTTGTTTAGTGTTTAATTATTTGCATGAATTGTGGGAATATGAGTACCCTTCTGGAGAATTTTCACTACTTTTCCACACTTGAATCCGCCCATTCTCCACCCACATTAAATTATAGATAGAAAAGTTCACTGTGAATTTATTATAGTTATTTCTATCAAGGTTGGGCTTTGAATACTGAACCTCAAAAATCACAAGAGTTTGGAAGGGAAGTTGAGGAGAAAAGACGGGAAGTGGAAGGCAAGGAAAGAAGGGAGGACATGAGGAAGGAAGAAAAAGGGCAGAAAGGAAACAGAAGAGGAAAAAGGGTTGGAAGGAAGAAATTATGGAAGGAATTACAGATGAGTTGTTTGAATATAGAATATAGTTTGCCTCATATACAAAAACACATGCCTCATATACAAATATCATCCGATTTTTACTCGTGTACACAGTAAATGTGTACATGAGGATTGTGCTTGAATTGTTCTCTGAAGCAAAACAAACAGAGTGAAGGAACGTTAGTGTGCAACTCTCTACTAAGGGAATATAATCGCACACACCTGACAGGCATCCAAGTGTAAAATGACCACTTGTTATGTAACATGAAACCTGACAAAATGAGAACAGTCTGTTTTTCTGCATTCAACAGGTGCAAAAGTTGAGAGGTGTTGAATTTCTCCTCTGTTTCATAAATCCCCTTCTGGTTTTCCTGTGTGACCAAGCTCCAACTGAGTCCGCCAGACTTCTGTATCTTCATCGGCGCATAACAATGAGCCTTGCTGCTATTGCAGTCAGTGTCATGTTTTAAAGCTCGATCTCCCTCGGGTTTCCATTTGCACCCTCAGCACTGAGCGCTGAGTCTGCTGTATGCTGCTGACACAAACAACCGCTAAAAGACCCGAGCCACTTGACTCGGCCAGCCGATATCCCAGAAGGGGTCCTTTAAGTACGCATGGGCTGACAAGAAAACAAATGTGCTGTGAAACATCCACAAGGGCAAGAAGTTATTGCCCTTTCAACTAGGCAAAAAACTAAAACTTTTGTGGAACTCACTGCACTGTTCATAAACAGATATTACACTTGGCAGTTTCAAGATGTAAGTTTAAAATTTTTTGGTGTACGCTGCCTTGTAAAAAAGCATTAAGCTTCTTCCATTGCTACACGTTGTATCTACAAAGTACAGTGTGTCAAATCTGGCCTGACACAGCTCTTTATGAGGCCCACTTGCTACATAAATAGAACCTTCAAGTTAAGTTGTGTTAGCTTGAGTTATGTCATCAGCCTAATCAAATCACTTTTTATTTTTATTGCGTCAAATTACCTTTAGTGTGAAAGGTTGCTCTCTACTATTTATTTATAAGAGGTTCTCATCTACATTTTTACAGTTTGTTAATAGGTAGTTCCATCACTAGATTCTGCCACAACCGCCCCTTTTTAGGACATTCATGATCTTGATGTGACCATAAATTAAATTGATTTTGACACCTCTGGTTTAGGTCAAAGCGTATTTATGTTTTGGAATGACCAAGTCAAAACTTAGACATAAATCCGATTAAGAGCCTGTGGCAAGACTTGAAAAATGATGTTCACAGAGGCTCTCCATCTATTTTAATTGAGCTTGGACTGTTTTGCAGGAAGAGAAAAATCAGTCTCTAGATGAGGGAAAAAGTGCAACTTTAAAAGGTGGTTATGCAAAGTATTCACTCAAGGTGAGTAAACGCAAACACATGCCTCATCTTTCTTTTGTTTTTAATTATTTAAAAAAAAAAAAACATGCCTCATTTTCCTTCTTCACAATTATGAACTATGTTTTGTGTGGTACTGTAACTAACAAAAGCTAATTTAGTTTTACTTTCTCAACTGATGCCATGATAGACTTGCTATGCAAGCAGATGGCTAATAAGCTGTGATACAGTGTGGTGGTGAGGTGAGATGAGAGGTTAGGTGTGGGGGTGTAAGGGCAAGGAGGTTAAATGCCTGAAGAGAGACTTTGAGAATTTGTTTCTGTCTTTCAGCTTTTAGTTAGGAGGATTTATGCACACCTAACATCAAGAAACAGTCCTTGTGGCTGTGCTTGTTTTTGGAAGTCCATAAATTATTTTTAAACTAGGTTCTACCTGAATATCTTTAAAGGTACAAAGTTATAGTTCAGCCAAGTCCATAAATTATCATAATACAAACACTATCCACTCTTGAATCAAGCTGTATAAAGGACCCTTATGCACACATTGGGAAGTGTGTATCCTCTACAGCGAAATTAGCTTTCAAAACAGTGTTCCTGTTTACTCACCAAGCCCTTGAGACCAATTATAGCTGTGCTTTCTCACAGTAATCCAGCTTCTGTATTTTGCCTCAGGGGCCTCATCTATATTCTTAAATGGTCAACATGTGTTAACCTTCTTGGTTTGGTTAATGGTCAGTCGAGAAGTAGTACCTGAAGACTGCGAGGGGGACAGATAGCTAAACAAGCTGAAATACAAATGTGACGGGAAACTTTTTTAATATAAAACAAATTAGTTTATTTAAACTACCACATTCTGGTTACGTTATTTTGTGGGGAAATCGGAAGCATTTCAGTTTCCTTATACTCCGCACCAAAGCATGCCTTTCCCGTGTGCTGTAGCTACCGTGGATACAGCAGACACAGCAGTGAAATATATCACAGTCACCCCTTTGGCTGCACTCCAGCATTAATGAAACATGGTCAGTTGCAGGAAAGAAAGGGAAGGAATGTGCTCATGTCATCCACTTTTCTGCAACTAAAACAGTGTGGAACAAAACAACAACAACTCGAGGATAAAAAGAAAATGCATATGAGCACAGACATGAGGTACAGACAAAGATAGGTCTTCACTTTCTCTATTGTTCGGTATGTTACTAATGCTGTGATGTCACTGTGCCTGTATTGTTATACTGCAAAGTCATCATGATGACAAAAATGCCATTCAAATGACAGTGAAAGGGTCTTTCATATGAAAGCCATTGCTGGGAGGAACTTTTGTCAAGGTGATATTTATTGCTAGTATCAAAATCAGTCATAAGCAAAATTATGATTAAAAGAACCAAAATTATTGTGCCACCAAATAGTATTCAGACTTCTTAGATTTTTCCACAATTTGTTACATTGCACACTTATTGTCAAATGGGTTTGAGCATATTTTCTTTTACAAACTACCTCATATGACATTTTCATTGTCTTGCATTTATCAAAATAATTTATTTTTAAATTTAATAGGTGACTTGATTGAAGTCCATCTTTGTTAAATCTAACTTAATTCTATTGATTGAGTCACTCTGAATGGTGCCTTCTTTTTGTTAGAAGAAAAAAAATCCACCACCAAAAAACACCAAAATGTGAGTCCATGTGTGAACGAAGATGACGACTCCCTGGAAAAAGTTATATTTTCTAAGTGTATCTGTTACTCACAACAAAACAGAATGGGGTTGACTTTTGGATCTATTTCCCTCCTCTTTGCCTTGTCTGGTTAGAACATAGATAAAGGTTTAAAAGTTCTCAAAGTCCTCAAGAACATTTTTTTTTCCTCACAGACATCTAAGCTTATCCAAGAACTTTCTTGTTTGTTTGCTCCGAATGCAGAACAGAACAGAATCACACAAAGTACATTCCACCCTTTGATAACTATCGAGAACTTTTTTTTTTTTTTAATTGCTTCCTCTTGGAGTCATACTTTAATATTTTCATTGTATTTAAGGTTCATTTGAAACCATGTAAAATGGTGCTTATCGTGATTTTATGATTACAATCACCAGTGATTTTAAAGGCCAAGTACAGATTAAGAAAGACTCACCAGCTGTGGGAAATTTAGTCTTTACAACATAGTACTGATATTAATGCAAAGAAATCCCTCTGTGCCCAGACAGAGAGGGAGAAGTTAGGATATACAGTTGTCAGAGTCAACAATAGTTGAAGCTAAAATGTTAAAAGAACCTTTCAACAGTAGTCTGGTTAAAAACAAGGCCCTTGTCCTAAGCTATTCGCTTCATTCAGAGGGTCTGGGCTCTTGGCTGTTGAGAAACGATGACTTCCTGGAGGTAGGACTGTGTAGAAGTGTTAAATTTTTTTACCTACTCTCTAGCGTTTTCCCATTGAGTGTATAATACGCCGGTTTGACGCAAAGAAACTTACCGGAAATTGCCTATATTATTGTCTGTAATATTTAGAAGTGTGACCAACACAGACTGAGCGGCTTTGTTCACTTCCTCTGCTGCTATTGCTAAATCTACAGGCAGGCTACAATTCTAAAACAGCACTTTGTGTTTTCTCCTCATATTCTCCTGTTTTCTACCTATAAATTGCTGTTTAGTGGAAATGTAACGTTACCCTTAGGATGTCAGAGTGCACTACGGAGAAACATCGCTGGACTTTTCTTATAGCAGCTGGTGCTTACTGAGCAAAAGACCTGATTTTACCATTGATGCTACATGTAAGACTCACAGAAAAACAGCAAAAACATCACAATGCTTTTTTTGAAAACACTGTAGTATGCTAGCAAAAACTGGCTAACAGAAAAAGATAGTTAGCTTGAGGCTACTCTAGCAGACTCCCATTTCTCCAAAATAAAAGTAAAGCTGCCAATTATTGACAAACTTTTAAGTCCATTTTTTTCTTCCAAACACCTAAGCGTACTCAATATTTTTAGATGATAATCCTATTTTAGATATCATGAGCTGCTTTGGAGGTGAAACCTCCTTCATTTTATCATTGGAGCATGTTTAATCTCTTACGTAATAGCAAGGCTTTTACCTTTGCGCTTTTCCTCATTATAAGTACTTTGGTAGGAACACAATGAATGGTATTCACAGAAGACATCAGAAGTTTTGCTTTGTTTAGTCTTCCTAATCTTGTTTTCCCACACCCTCAACTATTACATAAAAGGTCTAACCTTGCAGATTAATCCAACTCCTTCCAGTGCTTACTTAGAAAGATATCCCATATTTATTTGTTTATGTCCTTGGTCAAAATAAATTGCCATAAACATGACTTTTTCACCAGTGTAAGCTGCTCCTCTTGATCTATTTGCATTTCCCATGAAACTAAAATGCATCCAAAATTCTTGTGCATACTCAAACATGCACACAAACTAGGACATTTATTATTACTGAAGCTGAAGCGGGAGCAGATTAAGTTCACACTTCAGTTAGATACTTAAATTCGAGTATTTCTAGTACCAGAACAGAGAAATGTTCTGTATATATTAGCAATTCTTCATGTACTAACAGCAATAGCAATTTTTTTTTTCATTGGTCAAGTTATGTCCATTTCATTTATTTATTGTGAGCAGAGATATCTAAAAGCTGGACTTTTCCACATTTGTAGAACACAACTGTATCTGTAAAGTACTGTATGTATTGACTGAAAAGGCAGACATCAGTGCTAAAAATACCACCGCTCAAAAGCTTCAGCACATTTGGGATGAAGTGGAATTTAGTGACCCAGAGAAACAATCAAAACCATCAATGATTCAATACACTGGCCACTGCAGAGATAGCACCCTGGGCAAAAAGAGGACAGAGGTTTGTCATTTGAGCTGTTTTTACCTACTGTGTTCAGCCAGTATTTTCCTGGTCACTGGGGAAACACACAAGGTCAGAAGTCAACGCTTTGTCACTGGCATCCTGTGAAACATCCATTTTGCATGCTGTCAGGTTGCAGACCTGGCAAAGTTATTAATAAATAAATCTTAATTTAAAAAGCCATTCAAAGTAATTTCTCACTTATTACAGACTTCAACTGTTTTATGTTTTTTGCTACACCTATCTGTTTAAGCTAAGATGACGAGAAAAAACATAAAAGGTTATTTTCATGGTGAACCTTCCCAGGATTGGTTAGCCTCTCAAAGTTACTCCAAGAGCAATTTTGGTAGATCACAAAGCAGAACAAGGTCTAATACACTGCAGACCCCAGTTTCTTTGGTTACACCTGGTTTAAAACCAATCCTAAAAATTCTTCAGAAAAAGAGAATTATACCTACAGTAAAGCATAGGGCTGGTAGTTTGATGGTCTGTGAGTTGGTCCAAACATGAATTCTGCTCTTTGCAAGAAAATTCTGAACGAGAATATGTGACCTTCAGTGTGTGATTTAAGCTCACCCACACTTGGGTTATGCAGCAGGAAATGATCGAAAGCACAGCAGTTCCATCTCTGAGTGGCTCAAAAACAAACAAAATAAACCTTTTGCATTGGCTTAGTCAAAGTTTGAACTTAAGGAGAAAGTAGCTTTTTTCTTGGGACCAGGCTGATTTGGACATTTTTTTACCATGAATTTGAAAACTGAAATTTGTATTTACTCATGTTATCTTTGTCTGATATTAAAAAGTCACTGGTAACAAACGGACAAATACTTCCACAACACTCTGAGCAACTGAAGCAACCCAACGAATCTTGGCAATTAGTCAAAAATGATGACACAGATATCTACACAGCTCTACAGCTGGTGGCATAGGTTAAAATGCCACCATTCCAGAGCAAATGAGCCAGAGCTGCAATGATCTATCATCACAATGACGTAGTCGTTTGTAGTCTTATGGCTCGAATCAAAGTCGCAAAGCTGACAGTACACAAATTCAGCAACTTAATCTCAATCTGTCTACCAAGGTCAGATAAGAAAGGTTTTTATAGCCTAATAAAATATCTGAGAGCTGTCTCATCTGTATTTCATACAGAGTAAGAAAGGGAGGGGGACATGCGATGTAAATCTGTGCTCTGAGCAATATCGTTGGTAATTCCATCCTAAAGACATATGTAAATAAAATGAAATGTAACACCAGCAGTCCAGGATGCTTTTCTTGTTTTTTCACCTCTCTCCATGTTTTCCCAAATTGTAGGCAATGAAATATCTAATTAGGTGATAAAGTACATACAGGCTTATTCAAAATCATAAAAGCCTTACATCAATCAAGCATAGTAGTACCACCATTCTTTTGAGCTGCCTTTTTATTTTAAAAGGAAGCAGAAGCATTATGTCCTTGGAGGAAACAAGTGCAGAGGGAAACGTCTCCTCAATGGGCTCTTTCAAGTACTTCCTGGGGAAAGTCTGGATCATGCTGATACATTGTGACCCCTCGGTGCACACTCCATCACGGCAGCCCATTTCCTCAATCCTAATGAATGAAAGATAATAGGAAAGCAGAGACTTTTTTCTTTTTAACATGCGGATTATTAAAACAATTGCCGTACATTATTATTTGATTATACCTCCAATCGATCTTCAGTTTTATGTTCTTAGGAACACAAATTCCTGCCACATTTTAGGCTTGTGATATATTGTTTCTGTAGTTTAAATTACCAAACAAACAATTGTGACTTAGATTAGGTTTAAATCTTACACAAAAGTGCTAAGCAACAGTTTGCTTAGCACCAAATTACCAAAAACTATGTGATATTTCAACTGAGAAGCAGTTAATAAAACTTTTCAACCCCTTCTTTTTATTTTTTAATATATTTATTAATTATCATTTTATAACTTTAACGATAACAAAACTCTCCATAGGGAAGCGCCTAGGAGGCATCTTGATCAAGAACTTTTTTATTTCACTCCTTTGTGAGGAATAGCAGTTCTAATCTGAACTACCATCAGATAACTAGGGAGGCTCATTCCAGCTACTTGTATCCAGTATATTACATATTTGATGATGATTTTTATCTTGCAACTTCTCAAACGAGTCACGAGATACGTACACAAGTACATCAATATTTTGTGCTTTGGCTCAGTACTTTAGAATTTGCTGTTAAGGGGAATATGACTAGGAAAACCTCAAAAGGGAGAGACCCTAAAAGTTGTCTGAAAAGGATGCCTACTCCTTTCAAAACTGAAAAACAGCTATCCACTCACTGTCTTCCAGTGAGTGGATTATCCAAAATTATCCAAAATTGAGATTTAAGGTGGATCATGAGGTACCATACCGAACAACACCAACCTGTGCTGTATTGCTCAGTGGAGATGAGACACGAGTATGCAGTGTCCTCCAAGAACCTCATGAACTGACTTCTCTGATTCAAAGAAGCTGCATCTCCATTTCAGTCAGTTGCGGGTTTTGTCAGAGCTGCTCACAACAGACGAGCTCTGAACTTGATTTCTAAACAGAGGAAGCTCAATTCGGCCGCCTAAATCCAGGATTTTTTTCTTTCGTGTGTCATGTCTCAGGAACACACATAAGAGTAAGAATGAAGACAGACAGAGAGATTGAGGGCAGTTTACATTTTACCTCTAATGGGGAGACTTTAATGTTTTTCATATAAAAGTGTTTTTTTTTTCTCCAATTCGTCTACCTGTTTTTTACCTGACCATGGCAGCTTACTTTCCTGTGTGTGCTCTATTAGTCATGCAGACTTTTTGCTGTTAAGATTATTATGCAGTATTCAGCTAACACTCATAATCAGGATAACCCACACGAACACCAGGAATTTAAATTCATTACCTTCGATGTTTCAATAACCCCACATGATGAATGGCCTCTCTTTGCTCTGGCAACATTCCAAACTACTTAATATAATTAATATATGTTTTAAATAATAAAAAAATGGAAGTGACCAGCTTAAGTCGTGGTACATGACATGGATTTATTTTTGTGCTTAAAAGGAGGGGCTAGAAATGCTTTAATTGGACTCTCCTTCCAGTTTCTTTCTTTATGTAACAGGATCAGGCAGATGGTGTCTGGGTACTGGAGCCTTACATGACTCTTTTCCACCCCTCCATAATTATCATCTGTGTCTGAGCTGTCAACACATTGTTGGTGTGTAACCATGCAGGTAAACATTTAACACCCCAAAAAGCATGTTTTAATCCAGGCCACTACACTGCAACACATAAGCTTTTCTTCAAATGCCAAAGCATTACAGATGCATGATTGCTTACTGACTAAATAAGCAAAAACCTCTCTAATAAACAAGGAATGCCATACCTTTCGTGTTAAAACAAACTTCTATTTGTTTAATTGAGATTTGATGTAAATAGACCAATGCAGCATAGTTAATTTTGAAGTGAAAAGAAATGAATATATATATATATATATATATTTTACTTTTTACAAATAAAAATGTCCACTTCAGCTGAAAACATCTTTTGATACAATTCTGAGTATGCCTCCTGAGCAGTGGATCTCTGCAGCTTCTGAAAGTCACAGATTTGTGGAGAATGCTGTTTAAGGGGATCCGTAAAGGAGGCTTACTGATCTTCTAAAAACCTGTTGTGGAGAGTGCACTGTTTTCTGCGATCATCTATTGGGGTAGCAACATCAGACTCGATAAGGCTGTCAACAAGGTAATAAATCCGGAACGCTTTTTTAATACAAGTTTACAAATATATTTAATTTCACTTTGGGATTAATAAAATATATATTTTAAATTGAATTGAATTCATGTGCATGCCACACTGTTCAGAATTTGTTTTAGAAAACAACTGGTCTACATTAGGTTGGTTAATCAAATTAAATTACAGTAAAAATGAGAAAAAGTTAAAGCGACATGGCTATATTAGCAGCGGACTGTAGATTTGCAAAGGTTTGTCAACAATAGGCGCGTATGAAGCAGCTCGAATAGGGGCGCAAACTGCGGACTTCGTCGCTATAAAGAAACATTAACAAGCCTCCCGCTGTCCTGCCAGTAAGCTGCTGTAGAAGTGCGAGTCTCAGCCTGCAGTAGCCGTGGCAGCGGTGTGCAGCAGCAGCAGCAGCAGCAGCAGCAGCATGGCAGACTGCAGAGCGAGTGTTGCTGAAGAGGCGGGGTTTGACATCTCAGCTCTGAAAACATCTCTAATCCAGTATTTCAGGTGCCGAAGTCGACGGAGCGACCAGTCAGTTCTCAACCCCACCACCGCCCGCATCTGTGGCTTCTGCTTCACACCGGGAACAACATCGCAGCCGAACTGAGTGAGACGTGTCCGAAGTGGAAGTCACATGAGAGTTTCAGCGCTGTAAAATAACACTTCTTATTTATTTATTTTTTTACTCCCGGACTGGTGGAGTACTTTTCCAGCGTCTCTCTCTGCGCCTTGACACACATTTATTCAGAGTTCGTCGGCTTATCAGCTTTTTAGCACTTTAACGGATATTGTCGCCTCTTATTTGGACGAAACACTCTCGTAAAGGTGAGTGCCTTTTGTTTTTAATGACTCCTGTAGCTGTTGAAACTTTCTTAGCTGACGTTTAGCAGCAGCAGTACTAGCTACGTGGGGCGGAAATGAAATGGAGGCTGTACCTGGAGCTCAGGTGAAACCAGGTAGGCCTGGCCTGGTTAGCCATGTTTAGCGTAATACTTCTCAAGTTTCAAAATATCTACTGAAGATGTTTACAGAAGAAAAAAAAAATCCAAAATAGTTGTAATTTGGACAGTCTGTCTTGTACGAGTTCATATTGTGGTTACTTTTAAGAGTCGCCAGTTGACGCGCTCGTTACTGTAGGTGTGTTTTATGCTAAATATTGATAGTTACGTTATTGGGTATTAACGCATCTTTGTTTTTAGTGAAGCATGGGGTAATGCTAATCTTGAGGTATGTTTTCGCTTATGTTTAGATATAAACATAAGCGAAAACATGCGTTTAGATATAAACATACTCAACACGTCGACATGTATGCAAGTCGACATGCATATGTCGACTTGCATGTCGATGCAAGTCACGTTGCTTCTTAAGGCGCAAAACAAAGAAGTTTAGGTTGCATATGAACCTAACGCCTCGAGGCCAGCGTTACCCGATGTTTCACAGTAAATACGAAGATGTGTTTACGTTTAAGACTAACTTTCACAACTTTCTCAACGTCTCTCTTATTTAGTCCATATTCATCCCAAAACGATTTTACTAAACAGCTATAATGCGGTTATCAACAAAATATTAAGCGTAAAACAACTATTTTAAATGTTTAAGTATTGTTTACATTTTAGTGTTGAGATGCCGACGCAATTTACGTGCCCATCTCAGCATTTGGCTCCAGACCTGAGAATATTAAGATGAATACTAATTCCTTACCACAAACTAACTTACTAACCAATTATAGTTCGTTAGTTAACACAGGTTTTGGTCACAAACAAGCCACTGACAATACCAGCATTTAAATATATTTACACTTGTTAGGATGTTTACACGTTATGTGAGCTTTTAATAGTGTTAACAAAATGTCAGCCCTTTGATATATTTTGATACCTATACAAGTTATGTTCGCAAACATCGTGAAATAAAGGAGCTTGGGTTATAATTCATATTCCCCACAAATTAGATTTGGTCTATTATGTATTAAACATTTGTGTTAAACGTACCTTGATTTTAATTTAAGTAAAAAGATAACTTGGCTCATTTTAAGCACCTATTCTTCACAAAAATATCTTACTAAGTAGTTCTAATGTATTTATTAATTGGTATTATGCAATTCAGTTCAAAACATCTTTTGTTCAGTGCCTCTTTATGGTGTGTAAAACCAGGTTAAACAGTCAGGGATGGGAACTGAGAGCAGACTTATATTGCTCAACTTTTATTATGTTTTGGTGACACATTTTATCTTTTTAACAATCTCATTCAGAACTCAAAGTGGACACTTATCTCATCCACCACGTAAACTGGGTCAGTCTACTCCCATTTTAAAGAGTTCAGATTAGTTCAGACAAAGCACAGTCATGATGAAATCATAGACTCTTTAGCCATGAATACATCCCGTACTCTCGTGCTTTTGTCCTCGTGTCTTTTTTGGAACATTTCCACAAAGACTTAACACTGTGGAAAAACACAGTCGCCATGCTGACGAACCAGTTTTGTCTCTCCAAGCACTCTGTCACCTCTTCGTTCGCGAGCGTGTTGAGCAATTGTACCTGAAAGAAGCACACTTATCAGGTACAGGTGTCTAATCCTGAAGCAAACATCCAGTGTTTGCCTAGTGAAGCACGAGTCCGACAATTATTGCCACAGATACCATCATGTTCTGTCGGATTTGTCAGGTGTGTAAAAGGTTTGATAGGTGTAAGATTGTGATGGTGAAATATTTATCATAGACTTGTGTGGTTGATATACATAAATGTAGCAAATCATAAGATGATCAATAAATTTTTATTTTAGAAATTTGAAAAAGTATTTGCCTTTTACTTTATTTTTATTGCTATACCTACAACATAAAACATTAAAATTAAGTAAAAATGTAGTTCTGAAATAAAAAGTGCATAATAATTGTTGCTCTTTCAAGTTTTGTCATGTTTGGAGTCTTATCAGTAATGGGTTGCTATTAACCCATATGTAAGACTTTATAAAATAGGTAAAAATAAATTCCTCCATTATCTTGTACTGGTAGATCATTAAGTGACAACCTTTCATTTGATGACATTTATATATTGAAACAGTTCCTTGTTAAGGATTTATTATTTTTTTTTGCAATTAAGCAATTGTCAAATATGAGCAACCTGCGGTCTATACTTCAACTCTCTTTTACAAATAATACTGAACTTAATCTTCTCCTGTGACATTTCACTAGGTTGTGAGATCCAGAGGGAAGAATCTTTAACCGTTTCTCTTTGCAGGAACTCTGTAGATTAACCTGGGTCTATCCTCATGCTCTCGTCTTGTTAGCTCTCTTCACTGATTTTTCTACAGGATATGGGTTTGGTTTTGGCTGATAAGCCATTACTGTTTTGATTTTTGTATTATGTTTTGGATCCTTATTATGCTAGAATACTCGATAATAACCAAAACACCATATTTTTAAGAAAATGCCCTGTTATTTAATAATGTTTATGATACCATCCACTCTAAGAAGGTTCCCTTGTGCTTTGGAAGAGGAACAGACCCACATAATTACGAATCCTCTGCCATGCTGAACGGTGGGAATGAGATGCTGTCCCACATTTGTTCTTTATTTCACATAAGGACTCTAATTTATAATTTTTACATCGAAGAGGGTAGGGTATTATCCTCAAACTACCAATGGGCATATAAGTAGCATCAAATGACTGTGCTAGTGATCCCCAAAAGGCCAGACATTTCTGCAGTTTTCCAATGGTGACCTATGATAATTTTTTTCTCACCTTTTTTACCATCCTGTTTACTGAGCATACAGTCTAAATTAGTAAAGGACCTCACCCAACCTGGTGTCCATTCATTAGATAATACTGGATATATCATTTTTATAGCTGAAGGTAACAGAAATCAAGAATGACTAATTAAAGTTCCTAGAATGTAAGGGAGGCTCCATCAGTTCATATAGGACGTTCTTTTTGATGGGGTGTGTACAAACCCGTTTATGTTTTCCTCTAGCTTAGAGTCGTGCTTAGAATGATAAACTATTTATAATTTTACAACTTTTAAAAGCAGTTTTTAGTTATTCATCCTTCTTTTTAATTCGAGGTCACACACAGGTTACTGACAGGACTCAGCAACACTTGTTGGGGGAATCTCTCCACAATGAATTCCTTGAAACTGGATTATGGTTAGTAGCAAGCGTAAAAGTGAAGTCCATGTAAATGCTTAATAACTGTTGCCGTAATTTAGCTTAGTACAGTTGAAGGATTGGAGGTAATCCTACATCGCGTTTCTTAGCGAGGTGTTTTAAACTTTGGAAGTAGATCTTTGGAAGTAGTTCCAAGAGCAGACAGGAGGATGTTGCATTTCAGTCAAAACTTTTACTCAAGAGCTGGTTCCTGGAACTGGGAGAACTGCTTTTGTTCTCGACAGAGTCTTTTCCTCTGTGGGCCGTGGGAAATAATGGCTGACCCGACGTGGTGTGACTGACCAGTTCAGTTTTACAAGGCTGATCATAGTGACCGTATGCTGAAGAGCAGGACGTCGACACAGGAAAGGATAACTTCTTTGTTGCCCAAATGCTTTAATCCTGTCCGAAGGGAATTATAGCTGTTTCACTGGTTCCTTTTTTGTTTTTGTTTTTTTCTCTTTAGATGCAGGGTCAGGTTTTATTGTTGCTTTTTTTAAAAGCTTCTAGGCATATGCCTGAACTCCACAAATGAAAGAACTCTGAAATTCCTGGAAGGCTTGAACTTAAAGCCAGTATAAAGAGAGAGAGAGAGCAGTAGAAATGGGGGAAAAACGTGACTTCATTCTTTGATTTGAAGAAATGCTTCGGACTTCTGAGAACTTTGCCTGCTTCTGAAATGAGAAGCATGTGTTGACAGGTTGTGGCGGCTTAATAAGTACACAAAGTCTTGTAGTTTGTCATATTTCCCAGTAGAAAGAATGCGAATTCAGTGGTGGGAAACTTTGCATGAACTGAATGTCAAAGTAGGAATGTTTTGGATTTGGGGAGCAGCATTTTATTAGAAAAACAAACAAAAGATGTTTTTTTTTCTCTTTCTTGAAACAGAGGCTCCAAGTTACTACCTAGTAAACAAATAGTTTCTCCAGATTGTTTCAGTTCGAATTTAATGATCTGTTCCCCAAATTTTGTCATGTTCTGAATTAAACTACCTGTGAAGGAGCTTTAATTCTAATTTTATTGAAGTTTCTGGTTTAATAGAAACTGTGAAGGCAAAAAAAAAAAAAAAGCCATAAAAACATTCTACAGCTGTTTTTGATTAAAATAGTAAAAAGCTGTGCATTTGCCTTTAAAACACTTGCAGGATTTGGTTGAATTATTAACTTATGTTATGGGGATATGATTATCAAAGCTGAACAGTCACAGTGAAGGCATTTTAAGTACACCATGTGCTTCTTCTCTCTTTGACGTGTTTGTGTTCTCACTTCATAATGACATCGAATAAGTGTGACTCAGTTAACCGCAGATTGATTCATCAGCAGCTCCTGGCATTACCATATAAAGGAGATCAATTGAATCCTCCTTAATGAGGCAATCTATCAACAGATCTCTGATAGATTAATCTTAGAACGGGACCCCCCGCGCCTCCCTGTCGTATTTCTCCATATTATACAGACTCCTCTGGCTTTCCGATACTGCTGATACCCCCCTCACTCTGGCTTGACGCTTTAAAGTGTCAGCCTGAGCTGTTTTCCTTTTGACAAGTGGAGGGGGGGAAAATGAGTAAATTTTTTTTTTTGTATTTGCTTATGTAGTTTTTACCCTTTTTATTAGGCCTTAGTTGGCGTGCACTGATTGCAGTATTCTGGCCGGTCGCAATCTTTAAAAAGCCTGGCCTGCCTATTCTGGTTTTGGAGGATACAGATTTTTTTTTCCCGGAAAAGTTGCGAAATGCAGCAACAAAGTCACTAATTTGGCAACAGTAGTCTTGCAAACCTTTGCAGAGGTGATAAGATTTGGTTCTCGTGTGGCAAATCACCTATCTCTCAAAATTAAGGAAATCAGGGCTGATTTATCATTGTATCCCTGCTTTCTTGTGTCTTTTTACTGTAACTGATATCTTAAGATATATTTTATCTTTGGACATTTACAGAAATAAGTACATCATGTTTTTCTTTAGATACTTTTTGCTTTGTTTAGTTCAGTAGGTTTTTTTTTCTCCCGACTCTGACCTGCTTTCTTGTCATCGTTTAATCAAAGCAAACCCACATCCTGATGCTGCTAATAAAATGCTTAGTTTGATATAATGTTCTAGTTTACTAAAATACATACTTTTGTACAACTTGGCCAAGAAGTTAAATTTTTTTAATCTCACCTGAAGAGAGCATTTTCTTGCATGTTTGTGGTGTCCCATGTGAAAGCTTTCTTTCAGCAAAGGCTTTCTTTTTGCTGCTCTTCCATAAAACAGCCAGACTTATGACGTGCAGCTACTCCAGAGGTACCAAGAAAGCTTTTCTGATTAATGCTGTTCTTCCTCAAACTTGTCACTTTAGGTGGCATATTTTTTGTAGGTTTGCAGATGTGCCATTTTAAGTTGATGGATTGAACAGAGTTCTATGAGATGGTTTGTTTTATAATCCAAGTCTGCTTCAAACTTCTCAACTTTCTCCTTGAGTTGTCTGCTATGAACATGAGCAAGGTGCACTGTGTGAGATTAATGTTTTCCCATTTCTGGGTTGTTTTTTTCTGTTTGAGCAGCGTGTCTCGTTTTAGAAATGTGTTTTTCATATTTTTTCTCATCACATATCAGACATACTTCTGCTTCCATTGTCTCACTGCTTCATCCAGCTGAGCTAGATTTTTGCATGTGACAAATTGAAATTCAAAGTGGGGAAAAACTTCTTTGGCATGTAGAAACTGCAAAAATACAATCAAGACAATCTGAGCTTAAATAAGTTGCTATGCAAGTCAAATGCATGAAAACAAACAAATCGGTATGTGAGGTAAGGCTCATTATAGTTACATCTGGAAATGAAGTCGGAGGGTTTCAGTGGGAAAGCGCATTATGTACGAACTTATGAGGGTGAGTTCGTTGGAAGACAAATCAGTCCCAGGAAAAGCATTTCATTTTCACACCTTGGACTTGAAACGGAAGGGTGTTAACAGCTATTTTGGCTTCCACCGGGCAATGATGTAAACCTGGCATCTGAACAACACCAGCCAGCAGTCGTTTTCTCCACCAAGGTTTATGAACATTGAGCCACACATTTTATTTTTCTTTGTAGCTGAATACAATGAAGCCTTTTTTTTTTTTGTTTACTTTGAAATACTTAGCTTGTGATCATATTTAACAGGCGCATTAATATTTCCTTCTATCCTCCAAACACATGTAGCAAGTTGTCAAATCTGGACTACAACTCGGTCAGTTCAGAAAAATTGCATTGACATCCTACTTTCAGATTAATACAATTGTTGCAGAAAAATGCAATGGCATTGCTTAGTTTCCATATCTTCCAAAAAGTAGTGTATGATCCTTCAGATGAGTGACAGGATTACTGCCTTGAGGTCAGCAAGTATCAGTTCTGCCGAGACAAAAAGGCTGACATAAATAATGTAACTGAGGCTGGCAGCTTTTCAAATGGACCACTGTAATGCAATAAAATTTCCAGACTCATAAAAGGCACAGCCATATATACACTCTGGCTGTTGTCAGCAGTATCACAACACAAAACATGTGTTGGCATCACTCTCCATGCCATCAGCTTGACGTTGAGTTATGTTGACTCAACGATGTCTGATGTAGCTTCCTTCTCTGGTAAATGAGTCCAGTTTAACTCCCATAGAGCATATCGGATGCTTATGCAATATCACAGTTTAACAAAGAGGGATTGCAACATGTAAGTTTCCAAGCTCTTCTGGTGTAGTTCCTATTTGTTTCCATCATATTCCAACATGGTATATGGCTCAGCTTGAAGACTTGCGTCACACCAATACCAGCAGTTAAGAACATGTGACATCAGTGCTGTACAGTACAGGTGGTTTGTACACATTTCTTCCTTCTGCTGAAACTATTTTAAAATAGCTTTAGGGATTGTTTTGGAATGCTGTTGCTTCGGAGCGCCAGCTTCTGGTTCAGACGGCGAGACTGCAGCCTTTCAGTTTGGTTGAAACGCCTGTTTGAATGGTAATCCTGCCGTATTAATGCTAAACTTCGGGTTGTGAAATTAACTGTTAGATATGTATATACACTATGTTGTGACAACCCAACGATCCATTTAAGATTCCTGAAATTCCACCAAGGCAGTGTTGTTTAGCAGGTTTAGACAGAAACTGGTGGTTTGAGGGATTCTCACAACAAGAAAGTTTTCTTGTGCTGCTTAGTGACACAAAATAAATCTTTGATTTGATTATGCTTAAAACAGGACAAATTCTTGTGGGTGCTGGTCAGTTCACCCTTTAGTCATTTTATACTTGTACTATTTTAATCATGGCTAGCTTGACTTTCTTGAGCATCTACCCTCTGTGATTTCGTATCAAACATGAGGGCATTTCATACTTGCATCAACTAACATTCACCTTTTTGGAGTTTGGTGTGTAACTTGAATCAGTTTGTCCCCACATTTGGTGGGGGCTTTATACATACACTTTGAGTCTTTTATGTTGTTTTCTTATAGTTTAGTGAAGGGATAAATGTGAATTTTTAATGCCAGTAAATAATGCCAGTTATTTTTGATTTGATCAGTGGTCACAATCTGTCATGTGACATTGAAGTTTATTATTTTCTGATCTTCAGAAAATTATATAAAGTTGTTTGTGAGAAATTAGCATTTTCACTTCCATAACTTGCTCCATAATTCATTAAAATGTATAATTATCGAGATAAATAAACTTGCACACGGCGAAAAGTACAAAATTGTTTTTCTGAAAAGGAAGTAGACTGGGATTAAAATGAAAAAACAAATTTACAACAAAACAAACTGATTCAGAGGATATCTCACTCTCGGTGCTTTGTATATGTTTGATATTGTAACCGCATCTTTCATAGATCAGATTCCCAGAGAACCTCAAGATGAGCTTTGTTTCCATTTAAAATAAAACAGCTTTCAAAATCACCAACAAACCTGTGGAAAATCATAAGTTGTGACTCCATGAGTCTCTTGGGGCATTCCCTAATGTAATAACCCAGAGAGCATCCACTGCCTTGCTCAGCACAAACATATTCATCCATCAAACCTTTCAACACAGTCTGCTGGTGAGCCTCTCTGTCCAGGGTGCATAGCATGCACACAATCGCTGCAGATTTTTGTTGAGGCACATTTTGATGCCTATTGAGTTCCAGGTCTTGCTTTTAAAATTCTGAATTACATGTTCCAAAAAACTGATGGGTAATTTCATTTTATTGTCCTCCAAGTGTTCAATTGTTAATAAAAAGAACAAAAATAGAAAATGGGTTGGAGCCGTGTGTCTTAGTTTAGCTCATGAAGGGACGCCAAGAACAAATTAACAAAAGAAACTTGCATTCTGTTTTCAAATGGGTTCAAAAATGGTTGATTTGGTGACTATCATGACATTGTTTTGACTTGATAAAATTTTAGTATTAACGTTTGATTAGGGGAAAAAAATTGCCTGGCTTTTGTGAACATTTGACATTGAACTGTTTGGGCAATAAGTAGAGTTATACCAATCCATCAACCATAAATCCCTTTTTTTTTTCTTTCCCAGATCAAATACATATACAAAAAAATCTGTTGTTCTTTTTCCATTAATTGAGTGCACCAAAACTCAGCAACTCCAACTATTTTGCATGTATTACCAACAGTGTACTTGGATACACTTTTCTAAGTTTATTAAAAATCAGAACTCTATAAACTGGAGCAATACCTACATTACTGCAGACGAAGCCCCCATCCGTTTGTCCGTCTATCATCATACCATCATTCATGAAAAAGACAGAGATATTTTCAATTCCTTTACTTAAGACCGACAGACTGCCAACCCAAATGGGACAACAGACCACCATTTTCTGTTTCTTTACATGCCGGATTCAAACACATAAATTGTTTTTTTTTTCTTTCTTTTATATATTAAAGTGCTTTAAAGCAATCACAATCTGTAAAAATCTGATTTTGGCTTGTCAATCTTACACACTAGTTCTTATCTTTTAGCAGAAGTACAGTAAAGGCATAAGGCAACAAAAATTGGGCAACAAAAATAAACGTGTCTGTAGATTTAAAATGCAGTCTGAATTTGTGCCGAGTTCAGTTAGACACTCCTCTGGTGCAAAGGGTGTCTGTAAAAGTTAATGTGTAAGGTTTGTTTACATGCCTGCAAAGATCAGCTCGACATCAATGTGAAAACAGAAATGAGGCTGCACATTTTTGTGTGATTGATAGGGTCAGTCGCACGTTTTTTTTTTTTTTTTTTTTTTTTTTTTTATAAACCAAATAGGCAAATCAACAGTTAATGTAAAAGGATAATACTGAACTCACTGCTGTCACTGGTAATGTGCTGCACATCGACCTCATAAAACTCTCTGGATCTAACTCTCCTTTTTTTTCCCCCCTCACAGAGTGGACATGTTTTCAGCTTTACCTGGATAAAACTTCTGCAGTATATGAGTAACATAAGCTGGAAGTGTGTGCCATGATGGCGAACTTGCTGAAAGCTTTACCGTCCCCTTTTGAAGGCAGTTTGTTGCTTTGTCCTGCAACTTTAAAGGATGATTGAACTGTTTTTCTGCATTCAGAAAGTGCATCTTTCCAGAAGAAAATCACAACTTGCCACTAAAGCCTTGCCTATACAAAGACGTGGACTGTAACTTTTTTTTTTTTTTCCATTGTATGTTTACTTTGGACTTTACTCTTTTTCTGTTGTTTAAGATTGTTAACGTTGCAAAGAGAGTAAACAGAACTTGCGAGCTGGTGACATTGACTAGAATCCTATGTGTAGCCGGGCAGCTACAGCAGCTTGTGGAATAACCTAACCTTGGACTTTTGCACCGAATCGGCATCTGATCCCAGCTACAACCTGCCTTATCCTCTATATAATTAACTATCCCACCAGTCTGAAAGCAGACTCCACTAACCAATGGCATGGGCCAAGTTCTTCAGGAAGCAGGGGGGCAATCTGGGGAAATCCTACCAGCCAGGGAGCATGATGTCTCTGGCCCCAACCAAGGGACTGCTAAACGAGCCGGGCCAGAACAGCTGCTTCCTCAACAGTGCTGTACAGGTAGGTGAAACATTTATTGGTACAAAGGAGTATTAGGCAAAAACATGGCTTGTCTGAGAAGTCTGAGCTTTTGGCTTTGGCTGTAATTAGGTCTTGAGTTTGACTGTTGGGGCTTATTCAGTCAACAGGAATGATTAAGAGCTTTATAATAATTTCAAACTTCCAAAATCTAGATTGCCATATACTCTTGTTTACATGGTAAGTTTAAACTAAAAAAAATTAAAATTTAATAAGCGCTAAAACCAAGAGTAGTGAGTTTAAGTTAACAGTTTCATTGTATAGGAAGGAAAAATAAATAAGTAGAGGTTTGCAGACATCCAGAGAGGACACAAAAAGTTAGAAATAAATTAATAAATAAAAATGTAATGACTCAAATTTAATAATCTCCAGGTCTACACTGTCAACAAATAAAAACTGACTATAGATGAAAATTTGACATATATAATTTTATCTATATATTTGACATTTTTTCCTTGCATAAAAATTTAAAATCTGAATATCAGATTTTCTAAAATTTTGAGCTTGCTACTTTTTATTTATATTTTGATGAAGGCCTTTATGTGTAAAAAAAAAAAAGGACAAACATTGAGTGACAGCAGCCTCTTTTTTTTTATTGCACGTCATTTTAAAGGGGAGAAAAAACAGTCGCAGAAAACCCAGATTCGTGAGATCAGCCAAATGAGGCACACCTCCTGTAATACAGTTTTGACACGTCGGTCAGACATAAATTGGCTGTGATTTAAAAAAAAAAAAAAACAAACAAAAAACTACTTTTGACATACAGATGATGTGCAAAGTCATGCACAAACAGAACACACCAACCATGGGGAACCTCTGATACAGATCACTTACAGTTAAGCCCAAAATTATTCATACACAGGGTACATTTACTTCTGATTGGAAGAAGAACTGGGCAATATAGACTTCAAATTGTTTCTTGTGGTATTTATTATGTAACAATATAACTGATAATAAAAAGTATTTAAAATGTATTTCTGTCTGTTTTTGGGAATAGGTTGTTTGGCTGAAGCTGCATGTCCCCAGTTACTTTAGTTACTTTATTATCACAATAAAATGCTTGATAACTGCATTTATAAATCTTTTTAAAAAGTAAGGACATATTCTGCTGCTCTCATGAAACTAATAATTTGAAAAAATAGTAACACTAACAACCTTAGCTCTTAGGAACAAACTTCCTGGTTGAATTAAAGTATCTTTAAATATGCTAGGGATCACAATTTTTGTTTTGTCTATGGGTTGTCTGTAAGCACTGAAGTGTTGATGTGGGTTGAGATTTTGATTTTAAGCTGAACAGATATTTTGATAAGTAGATTTTATAGGTTCTGGTCTTAATTTTATGATTTACAGTTGAAAATGTAAAATGCATAAACTGATCAAACCCTAATCAGATTTTATAAAATACTGCTTGTGATATGTTTAACATTTCAAATGTAGACAGTGTGATTTTTTTATTTTTAGTGCGGCTTTTGACATTAGGAAAGCATTTGACAGAGTCCTGCTAGAAAACTTCAAGAAAAATCTGGACTGAATAAGAGAAAACTGTAACCCAATCTTAGTTTTCACTAGGATTGTGAAAACTGTTGTTCTGAGTGTATTTGAAAAAAAAATGCTAAAATCTTCTCGTTCCTGTGAACCAGAGCAAGTTGGAACAAGCTAGTAACAGAAAGAACATTGTAGTAATGTAGACTAGAAGCCAACAAATTTTAGAATCTAACATAAACTTTCTATTAAGAATGAACTAAAGAGGGGAAGAGGAAAATCTTAAAAATAGACCTCAAGTGGCATAAACTACTCTTACTTTCACTGATTCTAACCAAAACTGACCCAGAAAACTCTCTCACCAGAATAATGGTGTGTGGGTGTGTGTGCGTGTGTGTGTGTGTGTGTAAGGAACCAAGAATCTGACAGAACTGGAAACCATCAGAAAGACAAACAGTTAAAAACCAAGAATCTGAAGACTTGGTTAGTTAGGAATGCATAAACAAGCTGTGAATCTCGCAGAAGGAGGACTTCCTAAAAACTGGCCCCGCCGGTCACCTTTTTTTCAGGCCTTAAGTTATTTAGAATCTGGAAAATAGTTAAATAAAATACACTGTTAAAATAAATTATTGAAATGTGAAATCCTGTCCTAAATATCACATAGCTGAATGTTTATCCAAATTTTTGTAGGCTTATTTATTTTATTGGTGTCGCGGTACAACATGTTCCACCCTCTGACTGTCTTTATTGTAGTGATTTCAGGGGCTTACTCACCATCTAAATCTGTCCGAGCTTCCCAGCAGTTTATGAATGTTCTCTATGGTTGCTTTTGACCACTGGAGCCCTGGCTGCTGAGATGATTCATTGCAGCAGTCATGAGTTAGGTCAGTCTCAAAGAAGACCATGACTCAGAGGCTAAGACAACCCATCAGCTGGTGGGAGATGATCATCGCTTTTGGCTGTATTTCTCTACATGAGAGACGATTTTGAGACCTTGGAGACATCATTTTGAATGTCATGCATATAACAAAATATACCCAAGGGTGTTTGGCTCTCTTACATAAGATTATTCACACTCAACAAAAACAAAACTTCTGCTCCTGGTCATTAGAATTTTGTTTGTATTTCTGATAGTGTTTGCATGATTAGATTGTAGGAGATCCTTTGACTGTGAGATTGGAAATTAACCCGCTTCTCTGTTTCCTTTTTGTAGGTCCTGTGGCATCTGGACATCTTCAGACGCAGCTTGAGACAGCTGCCAGGGCATTTCTGTCTGGGAGACTCGTGCATTTTTTGTGCATTAAAGGTACGGCATTTTTAGCAACTTCCTAAATAAGCCTAAGCGTAAAAATATCCATGACGCTTTTTCTTTTGCCGTTATGGATTGGATGCATTGTACATCTGATCACAGAAATTATAATTGTACATTATCTTGCAAAAGTATTCATACCCCTTCATTAACATTAACATGTCATTAACATCCACTTGTTTTATTGAGTAGACCAACACAAATTTGAAAACATATGTTTTTCATTTAAATATTAGCCCTCCTACATGAAACCATCTTTTAGTAAATTCTGACCAGTTTCTCTGTGTTTACCGAATAATAGCTTTCCAACAGCTTGATGCTGCCAGCACCATGTTTCAACACAGGGATGGCGTGGAAACGTGTGAAAAGTGTTACTTGCTGCTTTGTGTTTTTCACATTGAAGTTTTTTTTTGCTTTAAAGTGACTATTAAAAAAAAAATTAGCTATTTGAATCCAGATATATGAATGCCTGCAGACACAATGTGGCACTGTCCATGTGTGAACCTTTTCTCTCCTTCTTCGTCAGGGCCTTTTCTCCCAGTTCCAGCAGAGTCGGGAGCGCGCCTTGCCTTCTGACAACCTGCGTCACGCCTTGGCAGAGACCTTTAAGGACGAGCAGCGCTTCCAGCTGGGCTTTATGGATGATGCCGCAGAGTGCTTTGTAAGTGTTTGTGCGTAATGCTGCCACGCAGTTAGGGCAACTCTGCAACAAACTGTTGGGGGAGGTCACTGAAAGAGCTTCTGTCCCCCCTATCCCCTCCCCTCTCAACTTCTTCCACTATAGGACTAAATATCATCATGACAGGTTATATAAGCATGTTGGCTATGTTCGGACCACTGCTTATTATTTTTGATATAAAGGTTTTCTTTAGTCTGTTTGAATTAGTTTATGTTATTTATTTTTAATCGCTAGAAACTCATCAGAGGTTTGTATGAACCTCATCACAATGGATTTAAGGGGAGAGTTTCATACAGAACAGCGTAAATTTCTTGTGGACTATGAGTGCCTGGATGGGGCACTGAACCACACATTAGTTTGAATATGCAAAATAGTCTTTAAATGTGACAATATGTAGGAATTTTAAGAAATCGGAAACAATAGAAAATTTCAGTACCCTATAATTGTCTAAAATGTGAAAGTACTCATTACATGACAATCAATGTATTCCTTTTTGCTTTTTTTTTTTTTTTTACTTATTTTTAGGTTTGGTAACTTACTTGTTTGTTATTTACTGACTTCTGTCATGTTTATTTTTCATTGTTTTACCTATCATTTGCACATGTACTTATATAAAGGTCTACATATTTATCTTCTATCTAATTAATTAATTCACTTTATTATTTACTTACTTATTTATGTACTTAGGTTTTAGTGATCCAGTTATCTACTTACTTCCCTTTCTGTTTTCTGCTTTTGGCTTGTTTTTATTCTAAGAGCCCTAAGCAGTCATAAGAATATCATACCCGTGTTTTCTGGACATCTTGTCCCCCATTGTGCAGCACAAAATAGTAAAGCGTAGACTCTACTTTTTAAGTGGCAGCCACCATAGAGGTCATCAATGTTCTAAACCAAAATGTGTCAGGATATAAAGTTACTCTCCTGATGCATATTTGCAAGCTGCAAGAAAATCTATCTTTTCTACTACAGACTTTTTCTGAGCCTTTGAGAATATCTCAGTACCTGACTGGTTCTACCTGTGAGCGGGGTTCATTTGTACCAGTCTCCTTCTGTATTCTCACAAGCTCCCTAGCTTTTGTTCCTGGATTGAATTGCGATTTTCTCACCATATTAGCCCTGGGCGGTGTGACTGCTGCATTGTTTCGTTGTTTTTTTTACTTGCATTCCATTGTACTCCAGATGAACAGGTTACTTTCAGGCATTTTAAAATTGTTTCCAAGGATAGTAGGACATGTGCACATGTTGTTTTGGTTTTACTTGTTTCTTGTATCTTTGTCTTTCTATTACTGTGTCATCACATCAAGAGGCACATTGTGAACCAGTGTTGCATTTAAAAACATCAAGCCTGTACTGTGTAGCGTAACATCTGGCAAGCCTTTAATATTTCTTGCACTTTATTGCGCTTGGTAAAAATACAAAGAATCTGAAGTGCAGCTGCTTGTTTACGCCATGACGTTACAGATGTTATTGAAATAACTCCATTTGAGTTTGTTGTTTTATATCTGAGGCATATCCTTGTCCTTCTTAGGAAAACATACTGGAGAGGATCCACCTGCATATTGTGCCTGAGGAGACAGATGCCTGCACCTCTAACTCTTGTATCACGCATCAGAAGTTTGCTATGTCACTTTATGAGCAGGTCAGTAGGGTTCTTTAAGGTATTTGTCAATACTTTGAGTTTAACTACATTTTCTTACCTAGTATCAATTTACAACAAATGCCATCTTAATGCACAGCAAAAAGATCAAATTCATATACAGTGATATATTTTCAAATTCATACAATGCAATCATACAGATTCGGATTGAATTATATACAGAACTTTACAGTGTAATAATATTTGATTTTACAATGTCAAACAGTAAAATGTTGTCCAGGAAGGGAGCCTAGTTAGTTTCATTGGGTTGTTGACTTCATAGCAATCACTGATTCTAAGCAAGAGGGTGGAGAGGAAACAGAATCTTTTAAAGAGATGAAACTTCAAGCAGAACCAGGCCTCAGCCTACTTTGGGTTGAGAGGAAGGAAAACGGACACAGAAATAAAAGGGAGAGGCACCGGTCTGTCATGATCAGCACAAGTATGATGTCAGAAGTGAGTAGGACTGTGAAAAATTTTAAAGCCATTGGAGTCCAAGATAACTTTAACGGCCATTGCATACATAAATTTTTTATTTTCCACTATGATGACACAATTATTTAGCATTAAATTAGATAATTGATGAAATGTTTAAAAGAGTAAATGGACTCTAAAAACATAAACAGAGGACAGCTTTGTGCTTTACACTTTGGATTAGTGTTTGGAGTAGTGTGAACATTTCCCAGAAATGCTGAGTGAAAACATTCTGCTTAACAGCTCATCAAATCATGGAGGGTACCAGAGAAAACTATGGAGTCCAACATTGTATTGTCAATATAAACAATCACAAATATTCAATACTTTATTATTTAGGTCATTGTCAATCAATTCTACTATGTATAATTGTTTCTGGCCTTCAGGGTTGATCTGTGGACGGTCTGAACCTTCTTTTAGACAGCGTTAGGATTTAGAGTCCTGCACACATGCACTTCCACAGTGCTACATGAGTCAGTGCCTGAGACAATGGGAATCCAATCCATCATGTTTTCACACTGGGTCGCCCCTTGTGGATTACAGAGGGTGTTTTATTGTCAGGCTGCACGATGATGCTGCTGCAGCAGCAGTACCGGATGTGTCACAGATGCTGTACGCATAAATTCCAGCTACACACAACATGCACACCAGCCTGCTCTGTGGCACTGATGCCCACCACTGATTCTGTTCCTGTCCTAAACAAGCACTCTCTCTACATCTAGCTGGTAACACACAAACTTAATCACACATTTGGTCATCTTTATACATCTTTAATGGTTTGTTTTTTTTATTTCCTGCCTATAATAAAATGGTCCTTGGCCAGTTATATAAGCTTTCTTTTATTGCCTTTTTGCTCACTGACCTTCTCCTCCTCAGTCTGTGTGCCGTAGCTGTGGGGCGTCGTCGGACCCTTTGCCGTTTACAGAGCTGGTGCATTATATTTCCACCACAGCACTCTGGTAAGGGACAGAATATTTAAAGCCCATTTTTCCTATTAAAAGGAGGTAATAAAAGACCTACAGTGAATAGGATGTACTGTTTCTACATCCTATTCACTATAGGTCATATTATGTCTATTTTTTTTCTATCATGATTTGATAGAAAAAAATCTTGTGGTGACGTTTTCTGCTTTCTTAGTCAACAGACGCATCAGCGTCGTGATGAGTCTTTTGGGGAACTGTTACAGGCAGCAAGTACAATTGGGGACCTTAGAAATTGTCCAGTAAGTATTTTATTAATTTGTTTTTACAGATTGGTCATTTTGTTGGAGGCTTTTTGTAATCATTTAAAATCTGATATATATAACTGGGATATATATTTTTTATTGTATTCTAAATTGAGGTTTGCCTACATATTCAACTACTTGATATTGCTCACAGCTTCTGAAATATTTTATACCTGTGTTTTTAATGAGACTAAAATTGTTGTTTTGCTTTTTCTTTCTTTCAGAGCAACTGCGGTCAGAAGATCCGGATCAGACAGGTCCTGATGAACTGCCCAGAAATAGTCACCATCGGCTTTGTGTGGGACTCTGAACAATCGGATCTCACAGAGGAAGTCATCCGCTCGCTGGGGCCTCATCTCAGCCTCTCTGCGGTGAGTCGCCTTTAAGCTGTCGTTTACATGTAATTTAGTTTCCAGCTAAATTAAAATAGCTCTGTGGGGTCCACCAAAACATCAGGCTTGATTAAAAGTACAGAGAGTGTACTGGTTTCCATTTACGTAACTACTACGCCTTCTGACAGCTCTAGGGTCAGTTTATTGTAGCGCAATCGGACATTTGTTGGAAATAAAGTGGGGAATTACTTCTGTGGAATTCTGTGCAGCTGCATAAGCAGTTGACACCCAAAGCCTGGCGATCAAACAGTTTGTCAGAAAGGCCCTCCTCTCATCTATGTGTGAGAGAATGCCTGTGAAGTGTACATGAAGGTTCAACGTGTGTTACTGAAAGAAAGAAAACAGTTTGAAGGTTGTTTATAGACAAATATTCAATCAGGAATAGGCCCAAATGTGGCCATGTGTTTCCTGATGTCTCCTGTTGGACATTAATATTGAACCACAAGCTACAATATGACATGATTTACAAACTAGCCCTCAGTCGCTCTATTAACATCAACTCTCTGTGTGGTTGAACTTTACAAGCAAAAATCAATCAGCGGAGTTCAAATCAGGACACAGTCCACACATTACATATCAGTATTCAGACTGATTTCTTAACAGCTCCCTCTTTAGCCGTTTCAAAGCCAAACCATCAGAAGAATTTGTTAGACCCACCCTCACATTAATTCACCACAAAAGTTTGTATTCATTTGGAACAGTCCTTGTGACTTTATTGGGTGTTAAAGCAAGTTTTTTTTTTAAATTTAAGACAGGAAACAGAAGGCGTACTGTTCAGGAAACATGTTCAAGAGAAACTGTTCACTAACACTGTCCTTGTAATGTTTGTGCAACAAATGCAGACAATACCCCTTGTTTTAGCAAGAAATGTAGGGAAGATTGGAGCATAGATGTGAAGGTCTGCTATTGTCCTATCAAAGCTAGGAAGGAACAACAGTTTTAGCTTTATTTCCTGCTTACTTCTGCATCAATCACCTGCGTATAAATATTTTATTTGTGTGTGTGTTTGCGACCGTAGCTCTTCTACAGGGTGACAGACGAGCATGCCAAAAAGGGAGAGCTGCTGCTGGTCGGGATGATCTGCTACTCCAGCCACCACTACTGTGCCTTCGCCTTCCACACCAAATCCTCCAAATGGGTTTTCTTTGATGATGCAACAGTGAAAGAGGTGAGGAGGACACTCACTGGTCTGTTAGACACAGAGATTACTTGCGGAATATTATATATCTAGGATTGTTGGACACTAGATATAATTATATTTCAGTAAAGCTCATCCAATGAAGACAATAGAAAGACAGAACAAGAAAGAGGGGATGCCTGTTGTATGATAGTAAACTTTTTCAATATTTACAACATTTTATTAATAAGTTCTTATCCAAATGTTCCTGTATGTGGCTTCTTAAGTCATCGCTACAGGTAAGTTTGGTGCCCATGTCCCCTCCAGTCATTCGTTTAAAAAAAAAAAAAACTCATTTAAAAGAGTGGCACAAGTCTATGCAAAACTTTATATACAAAACAAGCATATTTAAAATTAATACAATCCTCAAATCTCATTAAATTGAGTTCTTTAAAATGGTGCAATTGATTACAGTTACCCAACTTCAATTATGGTCTTATACGTTTCAGGTTTTGAAAATTAAGCAGTTTTGGTGACTTATTGTGATTTTTAAAAGGTAAAATGGAGTCCAGAACTTCACACAGAAACTCAAAATTACTCATATCAAAATTTTGAGCACTTAAAAAGACAAGGAAACTTGCAGATTTATGAAGCCATTTCTGAACTTCAAAGCTGATACTAGGCTTGAGTATGCTGCATTGACATTTGCTGCATGTATAAAATAACTGCGTTGCCTGCTTACATTTAACATAAACATTTATGCAGGTATCTGGTAAATCATTAATATAAAGATTCAGTAAGATCATTCCAAGAAAGAAGCATTGTGTGACTCCTACAGGGCAATCTAACAAATTATCAGAAGATTTAAGCTCTAAATAAACCACAACCAAGAAATTCAGTCAAGCCACAATATGCAATTTAAGCACTATTAAATTACATATTGCGGTTTGCTTAAATTTCCACTGTTTGTACATGAATGTATTGCTGGTTCTTATTAAGGACAAGGACATTTCGCATTAAAAAAGGGAGAATTATAGAAAGATATGATATTTTTTGTGATTATTGCGAGGTTAAGATAGCACCATTAGGCCAGGTTTAAATCGTTAGTGCCTAATGAGTTGGTGAGCATTGGCCTGGTTTAAAAGCAGAACGGAGAAGCTCCTCAATTCTTTTATGACTGCATTTAGAGTATTAAAGTCTGTGCTGAGACTTTTAATGGATGCCTTCAATTGTGTTAGAGAAAAAGTCGCGCAGAATACTGAATTATTTATATATATTGTAAGGGAATTCTGTTTTTTCCCCAGATTTATTTTTTTCTCTTTTAATCCATTTTTATGATACAAATGTGTGAGCAAGCCCATTGTCTCACATCCTGCTCACTATTTTCTCGGGGATGGTGGCGCAGCGGCTGCCTGGCTCTGCGTCAATCCATCAGTAGCTTGTGCTGCGTGTGCAAACCCTCCTGAGCGAGATGGAGAAGCTACTGCGCTTCAGCTCCTGCCAAGTACCTGGATCGCAGCTCGCCAGCATTCCTAGGAGTCCTCAAACAGTTGTCACAGAATGACTGCGGCACTGTCGCCTCGCCATGTTTTTCTTTTTTTTTTCAGCTTCATAAAATAGCCTTTTCTGAAAATTAGGAACACAGTGAGCATTTTGGAGCTTTAATTAGCCGGGGAGTTTTTATTGTTTCCTTATATTGGCCAGTATAACTGGTGGAATATTTGCAAAGGGAAACTGGTTATTCAGAAATCAGTTGTAGAAGTTGTGGTGATTTTAAGTTTCACTTTGACAGCCAATTACTAAACTAGTTTACAAAAAACTGCTGGAATTTAACAATTCACCGAAATGATTTAACAGGATTTACCCCCCCAAATCCTCAAGTTTTTCATCTGAAACTTAAAATTTGAACAACTAACAGGGAAGTTGACTGGACCTCGATATGAACTTGATTGGGACCTAAAATGAGAGCAAATTGGTTTGATCAAACTAACTTGACACACATTTGCATTTCCAAATTAAGGAACAAATAAAGAATAATTGTACTCTGATTTGTACAATTATATTCTTTTTATCTTAATTATTTTTTTCCTCTTTTTTATGAAACACTAATAATTTCGTTTTAAATTTTTAGAATTTTATTCTCAAAGATTGTAAAATGGCACTAAATCTATTTTTTCTTCATTTGATGAACTTCCTTTTTAAGTGGGGAGATTCAACAGGAAGATATCGGAAAAGTTTCAATTTCAAGCCAATTTCTTGTTCTCCAAGTGCAGTAAATGCATATTTCTTTGCAAACTGAGTGAAGAATCCTTTAAATAATCATGTAACCTAAATAATTATAATATTTTACTCTATAATCAAGCAGCCTTACCTTTGTACCCTTTGCCACACTCGGCTTGGCATTTTTGCCTAGTTTCGTCTTCATGGATCACATTTATTTAAACTTATTAGACAATATTTTTTGTTTTCTTTTTTCTATTGCAGATTGGTTCTCGGTGGAAAGATGTGGTCACCAAATGTATTAAAGGTCACTTCCAGCCTCTACTTCTCTTTTACTCCAACCCTGATGGGAGTGCCATCCACACAGAAGATGCCTCGAGACTCAGCAGCCACTCACACACCCACAAGACCAACGTTAACGGAGATGCGGCAGGTATAACATGCTCCCCCAGTTTGTTTTTTTTTTCTCTGTCCTGACTTTATCTATATGTTCTTCCATAAAAACACTAACCTTTATTAGGGGGCAGAATCCTTGTAAAGATGTCAGCAGGGACCATTATTTTGACATGGTGTGTACTTTTTGTAGTAATTACCATTGTCTGGATCTGGTTTCTGTTCTAGGTTCGCTTTACCAGTTTCTCTGTATTGATTACATCTTGTAAATCCATTTGGCTGTTTTTTAACCTTTATTTGATTTTATTTTCTTTAGATTTAGTTGAATAAGTAAATAGAGAAGGGAAAAATATTAATATTTCAAGACCTTTCTTCCCTAAATAGTTACATCTTTTTTTTTTCAACCATTTTCTCCATTGTCTATCACTTTGTCCATTACTTCTCTCTCTGACCATTCAGCTTTCCATTCTCAATGTATTTTTCAATCTGTCTTTCCATCAAATACCATTTTTATGCCTACTGTCCATCCATATGTCCATTTGTACATTCTCCTTCATTCTTTCCATAATTAATTGTCTATAGCTCTGTGTAGCTTTTTGTTTATTGTGCATCAATCTTTCCATCCATCTGTCCATTATCTTTCTCCTTCTATTAACTTTCCATTGTCCACCCATTCATTCTCTGTCCGTCCATCTAGTATCTGATTGTCTGTGTATCCACTTGTCAGTAGTCACTCACTCAATCTGTCTGTCTGTTCCATTCTTCATTCTCCAGCCATCCCAGTTTGGTACATGGTTTACCCATTCATTTTTCCATTACCTATTGATCCATCTATATTCTGTCTGTCTGTATGTCCATTGTCTGTCCATTGATTTTCACTGTCCTTCTATTTACCCTTCTGTTTATCTAATGTCCTGCGGTCATTATGTCTATTCATCCCAGTTTTGGCCCATTGTCAATCCATTCTCCATCTACCTGTCCTTTTGTTCATCACTTTCTTCAGTTGTCCATTAATCTGTTAATTTGTCCATCCTTTTCATTTTTTGCCTATTGTTGGTCAGTCCATTTTTCCATCCATTGGTCATCTGTACTCTATCAATCCTTCCTTCTTCAATCCGATTGTCTCTCTGGTCATTGTTCATCTGCCAGCTGTCTGTTTATCCATCCAAATATTCTTCCTGCTACCGTCTGGTTGTTCTGGTTCCATGAGTAAAACCAACTCCTGTACAAACATAGTAAATACATAGTAAACTTTGGTGTTAAATATTTACAAATAGATTTAAATTAGACAAATAGATGGGTGAATAGAAGGACAGTCTTGAAATCAAACCTGAAAGCGTTTCACTTTTTAAGATCATATTGGTTACATTTGTAGCCAGGCGATAGTGATGGAAACATATCATCTGCTGGGATTATTTATCCCTGGATTTGTGCGGTTGGGGAGTTTTTTTTTTTTTTTTTTCATCCCCTTCAAAGATCCTCCTCTAACTCTCTGTGCTGGCTGTGCCCCAGCTCCAATCTGTGGCAGCTGCTCAGTGTCCATCAGAGCTGTCAGAACAGCCGGAAAAACTACATGATGATGACTGAAGATACTGTCATTTCAATTCTCATTCAATGCTCAAGGTTGAAGTCTCTATTTTTACTCCTGAACAAAGTAGCGCTGTGAGAAAGTTGAGCTTGACAATGTGTTTTTTTTCCTCCAGGTGTTGAGTCTCCAATTCCAGCACCCAAGAAGATTGAATTGACCAAAGAGAATCTGAAAGCTGTGCTGGACCACGAGCTTCACAAAAAGAAAACCACTTCGACTCTCAGCAGGGGCAGCGGACAGACCAGCGGTGGACGGGGACAAGGTAAAGGAGTGAAGTAATTTACAATACTCAAAGTACAGGTTGAATAATGAGAACAAAGAATTAAATAGCAGAGGACAAGAAAATAAATTCACTAACATTTTGAGATCTTTTAAGGGAAGATTTCATCTAGTCACAGTATGACTAGATGAGTCACACTGTTTAGTTTCCGTCCTTTTTCAGCTCATTAAAAGCCTGCCTCGCTGATAAATATTTTTGTCCTCAGATTCTGGCAGCAAGCAGAGATCTGGCATGGCAACCAGGGGTAGTGATAATTAAATGTCTTCGCTGTAAAACTAAATCTGACCATGTTTGGAATGCAGAAGGGATTGGGGACTCGTGTAGGGGAGAAAGGTCACGAAGACCCATCATTTCTGCACACATGTAGCGTAATATTGTTACCACAAAGTGTAAAAGAAGAAAAGGAAATGCAGGCAGAAGAGCAAGAACAAGCAAATTCAAATTGTTGAGGTTAAGAAAAAGCTAATTGTTGTAATTTACTGACTAACAAACGAGAAACTGGAAATATGAATTATATTGTTCGATTTCTGTCCCTTTTCAGCCTTTTAACATTTGTTTTACCACTTTTTGTCTTTGGTTTCTGGCAACGAGTAGAATTTTGGCATTTCAGTCAATGGCAGAGAGGATTAAATATATTTTGTAAAGCATATCATTTATTGCTGTAAAATTAAATGTTATTTTGTTATTGTTCTTTCTTGGTGATTATTGTACTAATATTTTTACTAATTTTTCATTATTATTATTATTATTATATAAATGTGTAAAGGTGTTAAAACCAGACAAGACAGACATTAAAACAGAAATTATGAAATTGATTTTTTACTATTTTTAAATTATTGAGCATGCATCACATTATTTCTGAGGATGAGTACTTGAGGAAAAAACAAACATGTAGTGAAGAATTAAGGAAATAAAATGTAGCATGTAGAAAGACACTGAAAGTGTAAAACAACTGCCATAAATGGTTACAATAGAAGTAAAATGTAGTATTTGTGATGAAACCTAAAATAATGTCAAGAACAAAACAAATAAGACTGCAAAGCTGTTAGTTATTAAGAAATAAATGTATAATATTAATTAAATAATATGGAAATAAAAACATTTAATAAATTAATAGAAATAGAAATAAACAATAAAATTAAGGTACAGATGGAAAAAAAAAAAACAAAACACCAGCAGTTGTGTCTTGTGCACAGTGGTGTCTGAGCCACTTTATGCCTGTAAGCTGCTGGAGAGTTGAAAGCATAAAGGTGACAAGCCATAGGAAGTAGTGATTGCAGATCCTACCAAGTAACGTGATACTGAAGAACTTCAGCACTGTTGGAATTTTCCACCAGATCCTGCTCAGGGATTTCCTGGTGTTTTTCTTATTTTCATTTTCGGAGTGCAAACAATAAATCATGCTCAAGAAAGTAAAATATGTTGGATACTGAATTTTTGTGCTGTTTCTTTTATTTGCTGATTTTAATTTTTTTTATTTTTAGTGAAACGTGAGACCAGTGATCCTAAAGGACGCCTCGGGGATTTGTCCAGAGAAGTTGCCCAGAGAGCGATAGATCTGAGAGGAATGCATCCAGTCAGGAGAGATGCTGACAGAGGTGGTCAGCGGAGGCAGGAGCATCACCACAGAGGTGGGTTTTCACCCGTATGTGTGTCTATAGGAGACTCTGCATGAGAAACATGAGGCGTAGCGGAACAGAAAGCTGTCCCTTTTCCCTCGTCGAGCCCTTACGTAACTTTCCGTTTTGGAGCAATGTGTCAGAAAGGGGATTAAAGCTGCTGACGTCTGTTTGAGCCAGCGTTGATCCTCTTTGCTCTCAAACTCCCTTTTTTTTCTTTCTCATGTTTACATCAATACTGACAACTTTTACTAAAAACAGAAAACTGCTGAAATACCCTTAGATTTTATCTATTATTAACTCATATTTTAGCCCTAAGTTTTCTAATGCAATTCAAACTTGGGTTTGTGTGTTTTAAATCAGTGCCTGACTGATTTGATTCGCCTCTCTTAATAGTGTTTTTATGTGTGTGTGAAAGGGGGGGGATTATGGAGCACAGTTTGCAGCATACATCTAATGCTACATATCATTTGCTGTGGCGTCAGTTAGCGACGAGTTAGTGTCACTCATGTGATAAACGGCTCAGCTGAAGGTGACACTATAGTTTCTACACGTAAAGATACGCAGATTAAAAAAAGCCTGTTTCTGATCACCATTTGGCCAATGTTTTGGCCTGCTGACATAGATTTTAGATGGTTCCTTTATCTTTTTGAGTATAAATAAGTAACAAAACTTCATTTTATTTTTTCCCCAACTTTCTTGATTACAAAATGTTTATTTTAAAATAAACTTGAGATTTTCAGAAAAAACTGCTCCTGATTATTGGAAACTTACTAAAACTGTAAAATGTTCCAGGTTTTGCAATCAAGCCGTTTGTGCAGTTAAAAACAGTCAGTCGTACCATATGTCATTTATTGAGACTTTTTCTTTTCTTTTGTTTTAACACCTGCAAAGGCAGAAGTTCTCCATATCACATTTATTGTTTTTCAGCAAGATCCGTTTAAAATACATAAAGCATGGTTTGGACTCCAAAAAGATTACCTTCATTTACTAATTTTGATCCATTCAACATGATAAAATAATACAGCCTTCCTTTTATCTGCAGAAGTGTCTCTGGCTGTTTATGAGGCAATCTGAATTTTATTTATTATTATTGACTCCACTTTTCTCATAAATAACTGAGTTTTCTTTTCTATTTCAACAACTTCCAAATCAAAGAGTTATGTTTCCAGAGTGACTTGTTAATTCGTAGCTGTAGTGCGTTCACTGATCTAGACAAAGTCAGATTTTGAGTCCACGTGTTTAAAACCATCCTTATCTCTGCATACTGCTAATAACTTTGAGCCGGCGGCAGAAACTCTTCAACACTTTGTATGTATGTAGAGGGCCAAGTTTGAAGTGATTTAGCTCTGGCACACTGTCAGCAAAACGAAGTGATTCAGTCTCCTGCAAGCTTATTTCCAAGGACTGCCAGTTATATTAAGTACTAAATTCAATTTTTGAGCACTAAAACACAAAGTTGGAGTGGATTGATTTTTCTCAGCCACTTAGATGGTTATGCCAATACGACACTGCTGTCAGCATTAGAAAGAAAAATGCTTAAAGATATGTGGGACTTTTCATTTGAACTTGCATAGTCAGAAAATGCGTAGAGTTACCGTTAAAACCTGTGTTTTAAAAGTAGCTGTTATTGCATTTTAGGCACCACAACACACTAAAACAGGCATACATTTATGCAGAAAAATATCACTGCATTGGCATTGCTAAATTACCTGACTTCCCCCTCTGTGCACACTCTGCAGAAGAAAATTGACTTCATGTTGACTCAAATATACACCTTCTTGTCATCTGCAAACATAACCAACACCAATTGTTTTGTCCCCAGTGCCTTTATCTTTGTGCTCTGCCTCCTGTGGTCCTTGTTGCAGCTTTTTCATCTTGGTATTTAAAACTCTGTGTAGGTCCACTTTCAACTGGAGCGAGGTTATTTACAGTTCCTTGATTTTAACATTTTGCCGTGTAACAACAACTTTCATGGATTTTTATTTGAATCTTTTGTGATTGAAGTTTTACTTTTGTGAATAAAAAAAGTGTGTCAGATATGTGAATTTAGTCTTCCTGTTTCCTTTGGAGAACTAGTTTCCCTGCAATAACAGCTGCAAGTTTTTGGAGTCTCATCTCACATTTTAACATCTAGACACCTGGTTACATCGCCGAAGTATATTAGAAGAAGAGCTTCATCTTTTTATATGCTAAATGTTTTTTGTCTTAATTTATCTGACATATCTGTTTCAAAGTTTTGATGAAGTTTATTTTATATTATCATACTGTGTAATAATTGAAGTGCTCTCTCTTGAAATCTTATCTACCTCAGATCCGGCTCATGACAGGACCTACTCCCGCTCCGCCTCCCCTCCAGAGAACGGCTTCAAGCAGTACCTGGAGACTCGACTGTACAAAAGCCAAGGAAAGGGACCCATCAGGACAGAGCGAGTGCCGCATCTTGGTGGCCGCTCCTCACATGATCCACCTCGCTCCTCTCACGACCCTCCGCTCTCTTTTGACTCACCACACTCACCTCGGCCCTCTCATGACCCTCCACGGTCACCGCGCTCCTCTCACGACCCGCCGCGCTCCTCTCACGACCCGCCGCGCTCCCACACCAGGCTTCAAGTGCCGCCCAGCACTGCCACTTTGAGGAGCGGGCATCAAAGCCGGAGACCAGAGCACCTCGCCAACGGATACGACACGGACAGCAGCCAAGATTCCCGGGACCGAAACGGGAGGAGCAACAACCCCTCCAGCAGAGCGTGGAGGCCCATGCGGGAGGCACTAAATGTGGACAGTGTTTTGAGCAGCGTTGACGATGGGAACGCAGGGAAAGAGGATTGTCGGCTCCCCAGCCCACGGAGAAGAACAAACAGTCACTCGCCGTCGCGTGACCATGAGCGGGACAGAGACCTCACGTGGGGGGCATTGGAAGAACGCAAACCGAAGAGCCTGATGACCATCTACGAAGATGAACAGAGGAACGAAACCGGAGGCAGCCGGAGCTCGCTGGACTCAGACAGCCGGGGTGGACACAATGACATGGACCGGTCAAAGGGCTCGGCTAACCTTAAATTGCGCAATGACAACTGGAAGATCCAGAGAACTGAATCTGGATATGAGAGCAGTGATAGAATGAGCAACGGCTCAGCAAACTTGGACTCCCCCGTTGTTGACGGTCTTTCCTCCAAGGATCTCCGGCCCACACCAGAGCTGCATCTAATGAGGTAAGGTCAACCGTCAAGTGTAGTTTTTCTTTTTTGTAACACCAAACTGACTTCATGAATGAAATGCTTGATGCCTGGCACAACACAAAGAACATCTCTAATAATAGTGAGACCTATTTAAGATAAAACACACAAAGGACACATTCACACACCTTGTTATGGTGGGCTGTCATCCGATTGATTATAACACAGGTCCACTTTGAAGATAATGATCCCAGTTAACTGACAGGTCGTGCTCCATTCCTGCTCCAACAAAACTTTAAGTATATAACTTCGGACCATAGAGCTTTAATGTAAACATGTCAGAGTTGTTCACCCTGCCAGCTTCACAGATGTTGCTTTTTCGGCAGATCATTCTGTGAAGATGGTTATTTTGGAGTTAATTTGCTTTTTTGTCCTCTTCTTGCATTTCATTTCATTTCAGTGGTTTGTAAAAATCCAATGTTTAAGAACATTTTGCAGCTTCCAGACATACATAAATAATGTATGTCCTCTGTATTTTAGGGATCACTTCCCTCCAAGAGGAGATGATGATTTGAGGCCTGATATGTTATACTCTGAGTTTATTACCGGTAAGTAACTTTCCTTTTGTAAATAACGGCTCAAAACTATAACTGGTGTATTGTTGTATTGGTTCCCTTTAATATAATTAAACATCTTATTTTTTTATGTTAATTTCTGTATAGTAGTACTTTGACAGAGTGCACATAATGAACATTATACAAGCTTGTTTTTCCAAATAGTTCCGAGATGCATCATTCTGAACTTTGAATATTAAAATGAAGCCATACTATTCCAATCTTTGTAAATTATAAGAATCAATCAGTCTTTGAAAAAAAAAAAAAAAAAAAAAACTGATTGGTTGAATCAGATAGACCATAACAAGATGTTGGAGACAGTTTGCAAAGGAAGTGTTTTCTACTGGAGTGGCAAAAATATGATCCTTCACCTACAGTGAAGTGACAGTGATTGTTGGTCTTTCTTGACAACAAAGTGCAAAAAAGGTCAAGCTCTGTACAATCTTTTACAGAAGACAAACATTACTCTGATGGTTGTATAAATAAATGTGTAAATGAAGGAATGATGATGTTGAAGGCTGAAGTATCTCCCTTTCAGCCTGGCTTTGCCTTGACATTGAAGAAAAGCTCTTGTCTATGGCTGCAAGAATCTGCAGCGTTACGATAGTAGAGAGCAGTTTTCTTGATTTATTGTTCCATCAGTAATGTTAAGGTCACAGCCTGAGATTTGGCTCCTCGTGGGCCAGATTTAACCCCTTTGCAACCAGAGTCAGATTTACCATGTGCAACATGCAGCTTAATGTGTACTTGTAGTGTTATTTTAATTTGCTGCTTGCAGTGAAAAATGTCTTCCTCTGGCAGGTAGCACCATCATTCTGTAGATCAATTAGGTGAAGCTGCTGTGAAAATGACTTTGGAAACAATCATAGCTGGTAAATAAAGAAACCTAATAAACTGTGAGCTTAGTATGAATCATGCTGTGGGGATGTTTTTATTTTATCTTTCAGTTTGGGTACAGAGGGATTAGACTGGTTTATCTCTGGGATGCATTTTCTGCATACAGCTGTACACAGCATATGCACAAAAGAAAGAAACACATATCAGATTAGTTAAATCCTTTAAAAAAAAAAAAAAGTCACTCATTAAATTTCACAACAGGACTGCTTTCACTTAACCCTGGCAAACAGTGAACTTGTAAAAGGCTTCCAAGCTGTGCCCTACCAAGCAGAAAATATCAGGAGTTTACCTGCCAAGAGTTAGAACATAAATTCAACAAAGTACAGTTTCAATAATACAGCAGTTCTTCCAAGTTGCTATTGAATCCACACTTGTTTTATTTTATATAAATGTAATTTATATTAGTTAAATATGGTTTTACAGCTACTATAGTAAGTTGTACAATCCTAGAAAAACTGATTCAGAGGGATTTGTGGCGAATACCAGTCAGTTGAGGTTAATTAAGGCACTTGATTAATAGATAAAAGTGAATTGTTTGTGGGGAGTTATAAGACAAAGTTTGGTTGCTCCCAAATGCAGCAGCAAATCTGCAACAGAATGGCTGAAAAAGAGAAGCATCAAAGGCTTGTAAACGTTGAAAGTTCCGACTTCAAATTGAGATGCTGTGATGGGACCTTCAGAGAGCTGTGCAGACATGAATGTCTAAAAACCATGTGTAATTAAAGCAGAATTAGAAAGAAGAGTGCTCTCTGATAACTCATAAATTTATACAAAAACGATTTAAAATGCTTGCTGCAAAAACTAGTGGTGTTAATTTTTTGAAAGAATTTGGCACATTTCCTTCCCCTAAAGTCATTTTTCAGAATAAATTCTAAATCACTAATTAACTTGGCTGTTTAACTCTCAGTTGAATAAAGTTTGACATCCTGTTGAAGTTTTGGAAATCGACAATCAAGTAGTTAGACATTTATACGCATGCTCATATTTTGAAGTGGGTGAGATCTGTTTATGCAGCAGTTCCATTTCCTCTCCTCGGGGTCTCTCTCGTTTCTTTCCGAATAACTTTATTTTAAAGAAGAAACATACAGGAATGAAATAAAACTCAGATAGAGAACAATATTTGAAGGGATCTGAATTGAAGTTATGCTTTAGCATTAGCTTCCTCTAAATAATGTGTTGGTGTAGTTCTTCATAAACCATTGTTTATGATTAGTGCTTTACGGTTAGCGCAACTTAATTTTTTTAGTTAGTGGTGCCCAGCGCTGTTCAGAACTATGTTTGGTAAAACTAAAGATAAGATGCTTCTGAAGCTCGTCTGACTCAAATATACTCACGCAGGCCCCCTACAGTCTCTGGAGATTTACCGCAGTATCATCATTCTTTTTTTTTTTTTTCTTTTTTTTTTTAAAGAAAGCTTTACTGCATTTAAGAAGATTCGTTTAGATTTTTCGCAAAGTCCTAAAATATTAACCGCTCAGGCTAAACCTGACCTAAAATCCAATTGATGAGGGTCCTCTAAGCTATTTTAAGATCCAGCTGGGATATTTACACCCTACTGCCTGCAAATTGAAATGACAAGCTGCAGTAAATGCGTCCAGAGTCAATTTGGCTGGAGTTCAGCAACGGGGCCAGCATTTTTCAGAGTCACACCAGGACATTCTAGAAGTCCATTAAAGTCTGAAATCCCCTCTGGTAACACATTCATATGGGAGGGCAGCTGTCAGTTTACATTTTTACCACACATATCAATTCTGATGGATATAGTTATAGGCCGGCAAAAATACTTTGTAGACTTTCAGTTTTTTTATTTTTATTTTTTTTACTTTTTTTGTGATTTTTTGATATGAAAAGTAACATTTAAATAGACTTAAAGCTGTACTTTAGGATTTCATGATTGGATTTCTTCCTCTTTATGTTCAAAAGGTCCATCTTTATCAAACGGAAGTAGCTTTACTTTTTTCCTTTTCAAATCTTATTTAGCAACTTGGCATGATCCTTTCCAGCTATAATAGGAATGTTGGGAAGGGAGGAATTTATGGCACACCACTTACTGCAGTTTTAGATCCTAATTGCTCCAGAAGCACAGCTTAATCCATGCAACCGGAGCGCATAGAGGGTTTCCCAGCAGGACATTCAGAGTACATCTGTTTCTCTGGCATCTGCTGCTCTAGCTGTAATACCAAAGTGGAAAAAGTTTTTATATTTTTTTTTATGTCAAAAAAAATTTGTTCAAACAAATAAAATTGGCTAATGTTTTATTAAAACCAAAGCAAAAGGCTTTGGTTTTAACAGCCTTTTGCAGTTTTTCCAGAGTTGTTTTCTCCTAAAAGCATTTCACTAGAAAAGGTGGATGTGATCATGAAGACACAGGGATTTCCCAAAGGGAACACACTTACACTCTCATCCCTCTTTGCTATTTTTGAGAATCGTATTGTAACAGTGGCCCTCCAACTCTCCAGATCAGGGGCATCAAATTGTAAAATACCCACATGGACTTAGTGGCTTAAAAATGCAATAGTGTTGTGGAGGGGATCTAAAGTCTGGGAGTCTGACCCCGGCGTAATTGCATGCCAGCACAAAGGATTTAGCCACTAATGCTTTGGAGAGAGAGCGAGAGTGGAGGAGAAGGGAGAGGAGGGAAAGAGGGGGTTATGCTGACACATCACAGATGGTCCTCACTCACTCCTACTTGTCCTGTTAGTCAGCTGTTGTCTGTCTCCAGTCCCTTAAGTCACACCCACCATGCTAACCTGGCTCGGCTCCAGCACCACCAACACCCGCTCCCCACCTATCCATAGACTTATTTCTAAATTTGTTTGTTTTTTTTCCCTGGAAAATTGAAGGAAGTTCACCCTTTCAGCCTCTCCATGTTAACCTGCAGCAACCATGCAATTTAATGTAGTTTATGTGGTAGACAAAATCAAAGTAGCAAATAGTCATAAAGTGAAAGGAGACCTATACATCCTTTTTAACTTTTTTGTTTTTTTTTACTTTGCCATAAATTTGCATAAAAAATTGACAGACACACTTCAAAAACAGAAAACCATGTGTTGTAAGTTGAAGCCACAACACATGGTTGTAGTGGCTTCTGATAACTCATAAATTTATACAAAAACAATTTAAAAAGATTGCTGCAAAAACTAGTGGTGTTAATTTTTTGAAAGAATTTGGCATATTTCCTTCCCCTAAAGTCATTTTTCAGAATAAATTCTAAATCACTAATTAACGTGGCTGTTTAACTCTCAGTTGAATAAAGTTTGACATCCTGTTGAAGTTTTGAAAATCGACAATCAAGTCGATTTCCAAAAATCGACTTGATTGTCGATCAATCAAGTCGATTTTTGGGCCGGCAGTGGGGGGGAGATGCTTTCTAACAGCAGAGACAGGGAGGCTGCTAAGGGTTAATGGGGAAGATGGATGGAGTTACATGCTTATTTTGGGAAACAACTCCAAATATCCAGCTAGAGCAATAATGATTCAAGCACATTTATAAGGTAGAGTGGACCAGTCAAAGTCCAGACCGAAATCCAGTTTAGAATCTCTGGCAAGACTTTAAAACTGATGTTAAAAGATTTAATTATTTGGGGGGAACATTTTATTGTTTTTTGGGGGTCGTTTTACTTTGTTTTTTGGTGTATTTATAGATATACATTTGCTGTAGTGTTAATTGACCATTTGGGACTTGAATAAATCAGAATTTTTTTTGTCCAAACAAATTTTAAGCTATTTGGGGGAAAAAATTGGGCAAAAATATCAGTTTCTACATGAATGAAGACACATACCCCAAAAAGACTTACAGCTGTAATTGTAGTTACGGGTGGTTGCTACACTATGTTTTCTCATTGGGGCTGAATACTAATACAATTTTAAAGTTTTTGGTTGTAATGCAACAAAAAGGTAAAGATTCTATGTGTGAAAATACTTGCAAAGCACCATACAACTCATTATTGACCCTGAAAATATTCTTTTTCTCCTTTATTTGTGTCTGTGTTACTTTCGGTTTGAGTTCATTCTGGGTCAGTTCTGCTTTTAGGACTTGTAGTCCTGGGCTGACTGGGCCTGCACATTAACTCACATTCCCTCCTTTGAAGGGCCATGTACTTTGGCTGCATCAGACAGTCAGAGTGGTACAGAGGGGGCCCGAGGGCGCTCTGCCAGACTAGCTGGTTTGATACTTCCTCTCCCGGCACCAGGCAGAGCGGGCCTCACCATGACCCCTGTTGGATAACATGTCTTTGCTGACAGACCGAAAGAAATTCATGTACAAACAGAAAACAGTCACACATTACTTGTTTTATTTTCTATTCAGAACAAGGAAGAAAATCCCCTGATCTACAAAATGTCAACGTCCTCACTGGTCGACCCATTGAAAGGTAGCAAACATTTCTTGAAGTTTTATGATGTCAAAAACATGTTTTTGACAAATTCAGGACTAATACTAGGATTTTTATTTTTTGTCCTTTCACAGAAAAAGAGCCTTCCGATATACGCCTGGAATCCTAGAAAAGAACAATGGCCTGGATAGTGAACAAGAGGAAAATCTGGACGGCAGCCCTGCGAGCCCCATCCCTCCGTACTCTTTGAAGACCAGCAGTTCTGAGTGGAACAGCTCGGATGACCTCACCGGACCTCTCTCTGAGCAAGACGAGTCTGGCCACACAAACTCTCTGCACAGCTGTCATCCACCTCTAGCTCCCAAACCCATCCTGTCTGGCATCTGTCCCCGCAACCAGCCCAAAAACAGTCTGCCTTTTATCCGGCGATGGATCGAGACCCCAGTCGAGCACAGACTTTCCTCTGATGCCAGTTCTAAGTCGGGGTCTTCAGACCAAGAGAGGAATGACCTGTCAGCCAGTGAGAGCGAGGACAGGTTACCCAGTCCAAAACCCAGACTGGATGACGGTGCAGACTCCCTATCCTCCTCTCTCACAGACATGGTCCTCCCAACCACTTTCTTTTCTGTGGACAGCTGCATGACAGATACTTACCGGGCCAAATATCATAAGAAACCAGGCTTGTACAGGAGAGCAGAGGACCACACCTCATCGGGGGAGAGCGACGCGGAAGGAAGGGGTCACAATACAACAGAATCGGGTATGGAGCTCAGGAGACTTCAACTCCAGTCCTCGAGTACAACTTCTGGATGCATCCCTGCTTCAACACAACTGAACAAAATAAATGGTTAATGACTTTGCAGAACTTGCTTAAATGTCAAGGAGGTAATTCAGCCATTTGATTCAGGTGTGTTGCAGCAAAGATTCAACCAGAATTTGCAGCAGAGTTGCACTTGAAAATTTAAACTACTCTTTAAAACTTTATTTTGCTGTTTAAAAATCACCAAACGAGTCAGCCATGGCTAGAACCGATGTGAGATTTTATAAATGAAGCCGCCATTTTGAACCACAATAGATGTGCTTTGTTTGCACCTTGGCAGTCCTTGTAGGCTTTGGCCGACTAGTCGAAGCTGGATTAGCCTGACATAGGCTGACCTTTGGTTGGTCATTACATTACATTGCAGACTGGTCATTACATTGCTTGGTTGCTTAGAAGTTAAATTCAAACACTCTTCCTCCCACAATCCATTTAAAAATCATAAAGATGGCCAGAGAATGCCTATGCCCTCTCTTGAAATGTTTTTGAATGGTTTCTGTGGCTTTAATTCTTTAAATATTTTTCTGCAGGGACAGGGAAGCTGTTCTAATGTTTTATTTAATTTTCAGATTTTTATCTGTGAAATTGGTGATATAAATAAAATGTACTACTTCAGGGTAGTCCTAGTAGAGACATGACACATTGATCTATTTGAACAATTTCTTTTCATTTTTTCTTTTTGCAGGCTTCTCTACAACTAAGACTACTGCAAAGTGGAACCCAGTTACTCCCAAATTCCTGGATGAGCACGGTTTCCTATGATCGAACAATGAACTTGAATGTTCCTGCAACCGGACGCTGAATGGACTGACTGTTACACCAACTTTTTCTGTGTAACGTGTGGTTCCTCTCAGTGCGCTTGATGTAGCAAAACAGAATGCCAAAGAGATTGCAGAAAGGAAGGCGATTGTCTTTATTTTGTGAATTTGCACAATAGAGTGCTAGAAGGGTACAAAATGTCCTGAGAACTTTGCTGTATGTTTGGCGGATTAGACTGGTGAACGTGTCAGATTAAGTCACTTTAGCAAATAAGAGATTAGAAAACAAATCACTCTAAGATGTATCATGTTTCTCCTTGTTCCGTCTACATTTTATGGAAGCTTTTATTTAACTACTCCCATTGTAGCGTTCATGAGGCGGTTGCCCCAGATCTCCCTTTTTCTCATGTTCAGAGAGGTTCTCGTGTCTGTTTGAGAGATATTTGCATGGTCGTTGTAGGGGAACATGAAAAAAGCCACCGTTTTACAGACATCTGTGTCCTTAAGTAACTCAACCATCTTGGAGGAGAGGCTTTTTGTTCGAAAAGATCTTTCACTAATGCCAGTGAAAGTGAAAAAAAAATTAGGAGACGACTTGTGATTATGATAAATAGAATATTTGATTGAAACGTGTACAGCACATCCAGCTATCTTGCTTATTTTTAAATATGTATTAACTTTTATTCTGTTTTGTACTTGTTTTCCATTGTTCTTTAACACTCTGTTTATGTGCATGGGCAGTTTAACAGTCAAGGCTTAATTCTTTTTAAGGGAGGTTAAGGATAAAGTGTTGGAACTGTCTGTCTTTTCTGTTTGGATATATAAATATATATAATATTTCAGACTAATGCACAGTGCCTTTAGTACTTTTCTATGTCGAGGTTAAATGATAAAGATTTGATTTGTACAGCTCTTTGATTTTAAAGAATTTTTGTAACATCTAATTTTATTTTTTTATTAACTGATGTCTAAATAAACAGTTTTATTTAACCATATCTATATGCGTCACCTGTGGTCATATTTCACATTGGAGCAGAAATGCTGATTTGTCTAACACGATGCTGTAAAAAGTGATGATTTGCCGCCACCTGCTGGTTATCGTCTTCCCCATGCAGTCTACCAACTTGCAAGTCCCTCTAGTATAGGGGTACCCAAAGCCGGTCCTCGAGGACCGGCATCCTGCATGTTTTCGTTCTCTCCCTGGTGATAGTAACAACCTTTTCAGCATGTCAATGTTCTTGTTAGTACTTCTAATGAGCCATCATTTGATCCAGGTAGGCTATTTGAAATGTAGGAGTTCTGATCTTGTGTTACCAAGGGTAATAAAAGGTTGTGTGTTCGGGGTTTGTTTCACAATGGTGTTTGTTTTTCACACACAGTTCAGTCAGGTGTGTGAAAACAAACACGACAGGGTACCAAAGGGTTAGGGTTACCCTTCGGTTGGGTTTGAACCCTACCGACAGGTAAGGCGTTTGTTGCCTTTCGGTCAGGTTTGTGTGGAAACGACCCCGACCAATGGGTAAGGGGTTAGTTGCCTTTCGGTTGGGTGTGTGTGAAAACGAACCCTACCGACGGGTAAAGGTGTGAACAATAGCCAAACTTAGATTCTTAAGTCAAGTATGTGTATGGAATCCATTATAAAGATTACTAGGAAGGTAATTTAAGAGGTCTCTTGAGTTTTTGAAAAGTGATGAATTCATAGTTGTTAAAGAGTTTGGCCTTGAACCTGCACCCATCTTGTTGTCTTTCTCTCCTGTTTTCCTTCAGTAATCCTCCTGGATTATCTTTTTTTTTTTGCCTTGGATTTTGCCCTTTATCGCCCCCATCAGCCGACAGAGGAAAGTGGCTGAATTTAAAACATTTATCAAAAGGACTTCAGTTTCTGTTTTTTTTTTTCTTCTTCTTTCTATCAAAAACTGGATAAGTCTTTGCCTCATCTAGCCATTGTTTTATTTTCTCTTTTTTGTTTAATGGAGGATTTGTTTAGAGACTTGTTTATTTATTTTAGATATGCAAAATGTCTTCCAATTTCAGTGTTAAATGTTAGAATTTAATATATATTGATTTTTGAGAATGTGTTCTTGCATAATTTTAACATTACTATGGTTATGGCATTTATTATGAGAAGGCTTATACTGGTTTATTGTGATCTGTCTGTATTTATGCTGCTGTCATTTTCTGTTTCTACTATATTATTTATTTCAACTGTTTTTGTTTTCTGTTATTTTTCTCTCCACAGAAGCTACACCTGGTCTGGCGTTGACTAGCTGTGGTTGCTTCCAGGAAAAGGGCATTGGCTGACATGATGCTGCCATCACCTAATGGTTCTCCCTCTCCTTTTCATTTCCACGAACATGGAAAGTTCTCCTGAATCAGTTGACCTGTTGTTATGTCTCTGCTCTGTCTTCTCTCAGCTCCCGTCGGTCATGGCAGATGGCTGCAGGTACTGAGCCCAGTTCTGGTTCTGCTGGAGGTTTCTTCCTGGTAGAGGGGGTTCTTCTCCACTGTCTCTACACGCATGCTCTGTATGAGGATCTGCTGTAAAGTCAAAGACTCAACACAAGCGATTTGCTGTCGCCCTCTGCTGGTCAGATGTAGTGAATGCTTTAAGTAATGACTCCATACAATCTGTTGGGTTTTGCTTGGTACAAACTTTTTAAACTACTTTAATAATCAACTGAGCTTATTGTACTAGCAATTGGAATACATGTGATTGAACTAAAATTACTTCAAATTGCATTGAGATTACATTTGTTGTGAATTGGCAATACATAAAATTGAACTTTCAACCTAACAAATGAGCCCCACCAATAAACAATAAAAAAAAAAAAACAACCAATCCAAGAATGTTCAAAACCCCAAAAGTAGGTAGCAAAACATTCAAAACCCCAAAAGGAGGTAGCAAAACATTCAAAACCCCAAAAGTAGGTACCAAAACATTCAAAACATTCAAAACCCCAAAAGTGGATATCAAAGGTAAAAAACTTATATTATAACGTTAATTCACAACATGTTGTTCTCAAGCCATTTTACAAAAAGTCATTTCAATTTAGTCAGATTTATAAAGTAGTTTAAAACTTTTGAACCAAATAAAACCTAACAGACTGCATGGAGTCATTACTTACAGCATTCACCCCCTCTGACCAGCAGGGGACGACATCAAATCGCTTGTGTTGAGTTGTTGACTTTACAGCAGTTCCTCATACAGGGCATGCATGTAGAGACAGTGGAGAAGAAGAACCCCCCTCTACCAGGAAGAAACCTCCAGCAGAACCAGAACCGGGCTCAGTACCTGCAGCCAACTGCAATGACCGACGGGAGCTGAGAGAAGACGGAGCAGAGAGACAACAACAGGTCAACTGATTCAGGAGAACTTTCCATGTTTGTGGAAATGAAAAGGAGCACCTGTTATATAAACTCCACCTTACAGAGCCTCCTGAGTCTAGACGATATTTTTCAGGAGCATCATCTATATGAAGAAAGTCTGGACTCATGAGCCTCAGCTAGTGAAGTAAAGCTTTCAAATCAAAACTGTATTTTACAGGAAAATGACAGTAAAACACAGATAAAGTTTCTCACCACAGAAATCTTTTTGTTGTCCATCTGCAGAAAACCAACTGAGGTTAGAGACGGTCACTCCTTGACAGACTGCCAAGTGAAGAACACCCCACTGAAATCCTTCACGGAAGTGTTCCTTGATCTGGCTTCAGAGCTTGGTAGCGATTTGCAGAATGTAAGTCAAACAAGGTTTTTACTTTGCTCATTACAGATGGAGGTGAAGAGAATAACTTCCCCTGTGTTTGCAGAATGATATGGCAGCTTAACAGTAACTTTTAATAGAGAGAGACTTTAGCAATTATTCTCTCTTAGATTCAGCATACCTGGATCATATAATGGCTTATTAGCAGGCCTCTACAGAATACTGACATGCTGAGGAGATAGTAACTACCACCATGGAGAGAACTAAAAGTAGTTTTAACATGATTTAGACACATAGTATTGTAAATGCTTATCTTCTATGAGGTGGAAATGTTGTAGTGTGGTTGACAGACACTGTAGCTACCACAGTTTTTCACAGACAACTAATGAAGAGAAGATTCATTGATGATTGAGTGGTTAAAACATGATTTAAAAGTAAGGTGCTGTGTTAGTAGCATAATTTAATTGCTGAATTCTTGTTTGACACTACAGTGTATAGATATTTTTGAAGACTAGTTTGATGTTGGATTATCCTTGAAGTTATTTCCGTTGTAGTTCTGGATCTTACTTTGAGCATCAAAGTAGCTTCTAGTGAAGCTACTTTGATGGACTATACTTGAAATTAGAGCAGGGTGTAAATAATTTCATACCCTGAAATTATCGCCACCTTCCATGCAGCCAGCAACGTTAATGTTAACGTTGCTGGCTGCAAAGAAAAACCTACACATGGGTAGAATATGGATTAATGCAAAGCAATGCTATAAATAGCATAATTAATTTTGATAACATTTTACATTGTAGGGCTCAACTCTACAAGGCAAGTCAAAAAGGAGCAGGGAAAAGTCCCCCTTCTCCAGGAATTTCTCTCAGAAATGTTCCTGTTTATTGTCCTCCACCCTGGATCCAAACCAGCTTCTAGACAAGAAGTGATCCTGTTTTCCTCCTGCTGATTTTCTGTCTTTTTTGACCTTAAAATTTGGGCAAGAAATGTCAAAGTTGTTTTTTTGGGGGGGTTTGTGGTCAATGTGTGTCTTCTGTGATTACAGCATGTTTTTATGCACATGAGAACTCAGTGATGATTTCCATGTACATTAGTTTGCCTTCTTCTAAATTTGGTGATTTTTCATATCATTTCCAGGACATGAGATGGCCAACGCTCAAGTATCTGTACTAATTTCAGTGAAGTATTGTAATTCCCTCATTGTCATGTTGAGATAAAATAGGATGGGTAACCTGTACAACTCATAAGTGTGAATGCGAACAAGCTCTTGAAATGAAGTAGAAAATGAAGAATCTTTCTTGTTTTGTTGACACTGCTGGTATTTTGGATGTTGCCCAAAAAGCCCAATTATGCTCTCATCTGAATAGAGCATCATCATCTTGTGGCACAAATAATGAGTACATTCATTCAGTTGAGCAGTGACTCTATGCAGCTCTTCCAGAGTTACTCTAGATCATAGGGAATATGTATGGTTTTCCTTCTGCTTTACAGGTCTGCCCTACTTTGTGTTGGTGTATCACATAAATTTTAATTCGTGACTGTCATGTAACAAAATGGGATATACTTTAAGGGTTACTAAGGATTTTATAAGGCAAAGTACACAGCAATATAAATCTTTGGTTGGATTTGACTGCCATTTATCCAAAAATGTGCGTCAGTCAAATTTTCAGTCCTGATATAAAACTCTTTTCACTATTCATTTCTTCTTCCTGTAATCTTTATTTTCTTTTTGCTCTTTTCCCTCCCAGCTCTTTTTGTCCTGTCTGTATTTCTTGTACCCAGTATGGAAGATGTGTATGTGAACGTACGCATGTGCACACAGCCCACAGGGGCCTCTGTTCTTGTTGTCAATCTGACAAGGAGTAGGAACAGGATTATCAGAAAGAGGCTTGCTCTCACTCGGGGCAGAAGAAAGTGTGAAATCTGATTGCTCGGCAAGAAAAATAGGGAAAAATAGGACCTTGTGAGGTCGGAGGAAAATTTAAGAGGCTGAGGAAGCCATGGCATTGGGGTTCCTTTGACAATTTTCAAATACGAGAGACGTCAGAAAGCAATGATTCAGCGGTTCTGCATTGCTAAAGCGCTGTAATGTGTTTGTAATTTCTTGTGGCTGTCAAAATAATAACTTAGATCCTTGTCATCATTATATTCCTAAATTCTTCGTCAGTGGGAAACAAATCACAATTCTCTTTTGGGAGTAAAACAGGATGTTGTCTTAGTAGGTTGTGTGCACGCATTGGCATTCTCACTATCTACCACTAGGGGGAGGTAAAACATAATGTTTTTCTATCACGTCCAGAGTGAATCCATTTGCAAGTTTCAAAACATTTTCCCTCATAATCCTTGTTTCAGTGTTTTTGCATGAAATAAAACTGCGATTGTGAATGCGGAGAGAGTCTTATAGGAGAGAGTTTTGTTTTGGGATATAAACAAGGCATTTTGGATTTAGACTGAAAGAGGTACCTTCCATGTATGGACTGAAATTAGGCGCGTAAGACTTTTCTTCTTCTTTTGTCTATATTGGAATCTGTCACGTGTTGCTGCTCAGATTGGGTGTTGTTGCCTTTTTTCAGATTCCCTCGTCTCTTTAAAACTACATCAAGTGTTATCAGTCATCCTTACCTCGGACAAATCGATATCGGTCACGACTTAAGCTCAGACTCTATTATGCCAAACGCTGTTACGAGGATTAGAATGATAGAAAATGTACAGGGAAAAGACTCGACTTGCCGCCTCTAAGAAGTACTTGCTCTGTTAACTTTCCCTCTCTGTGACTTTTGAGTGTTTTTAATTGCAATTTGAAATTCTAATCCTTTCATTATTTGAGATTTTTTTTCTCTCCTCCATAATCTTGCAGTCTTTCACAGAGACCACACTGATTGCATGTTATTGCTTTGACCCCAGCAGATAGTTTCTTAATGCTCATTTAGGGAAAATGTTCACATCCTTTTGTTTGCTTTGATCTTTATAAGCCCTGCCAAGTTGTTAGCGTGAACTGTACAGATTTATGCAAATATAACATCAGCTGCAATATGCATAAAAAGGAAAAAGGCCTTAAGCATCCTTTTCTCAACCTATAGTTTTTGTTTTTTTTTTATTTGTTGTAAAATTGTTTGCTGAATACATATTGAATTTCACAATGAAACAAATGCTTTTTCTTGCCAGTGGTTTTAATTTTAAAAGATGTAAATACATCAGTCAAAACATAAAGATGCAAAACAAACTAGTTAAAATATAAAATTTTATAGATAGTGATTATCAAAATAAAATGCATACCATTACCAGCAAATGCAAATGTACAAAAATACTCAAAAATTAAACAAAAAAATAATAATACATTAAAGATAAAAAGGAATAAATAAAATCACATATTTGGGTAGCATTATATGATTGCATGCATATGCAAAATTCGTAACAATTTTAGTGCTTATAATGATTATTTTCAGTTATGTTGCACTGAATGCTTTTTACACTAGGATTTTATTTTGAATCACATCACAACTTAAATCATTATAGGTTGTTTTGAAGGTTTTAGTGGTCTTTTTTATCATTCAGGGACAATAAAGATGCTACACAAGTTGTGGTATAATAAAAGGCTCATAGAGAGAGGAATTGTGTATATCAAAGTCTTGTTCTTAGAATGACGCACAAACCAAAAGCAGTTTTGTCCTTTGTCACTGGCTGAGATTATGTGGTAAACACCGGTTGAAGGAGAAGCTTTTGCAGGATTGAGAACTCTGCAGCTTGTGCCTGGGAGCCGAAATGGGGCGTGACGCATTGCATCCCCCAGTACGTTCAGGCGCAAAGCTTTTACTGTCTCCCTGGAAACCCAAAAGTGAGCCACCACTGGCAGACAGCCTGTCATGGATTCAGGTAGAAACAGGAGCATCCTTCGTGTGAAAAGCCAATGCAGAGCCGACACAGCGGGGGGGAGGGGGGTTGCAAATGGCTCTGAAGTCTGCAGGCTTAAAAGTGTTGATAACTGTGGATTAGCTCTGCCTTCTCCCTCAGGCGGCTTGACAGCAGTGTGGTCTCTGCCTCTTCAACCTTCCCTCCCTGTGTTTGTGCCAAATACAAAGATGCACGGATGTGTACAAAAATGCAAGCGCTGATGTTTCTATTTGAGTGTGGGGGAAAAAAAAATCTGAGCTGATGTCAGCTCAAACAGATGGTAGTTTATCCTGTAGTTATTTAAAGAGCTTTACACACTTTGTTACTTTTTTTTGAATCCAGTCAAGTATTCACCAGATAATGCAGGCACAATGTTTCCACTCCTCCTTGGTGTATTTACTCACCAAGCTGTGGATGCGAGATTCACTCGATTGATATTTTGCTGATGAACACATTGAACGTTACCAAAAACCACCGCTTTAGAGTAACATTTTGTTAGATGTATGGTCATCAATGTTCAACTGATGGCACAAAATCTCATTTGAATTTGAATCTGAACCTTAACTGGGCCATTCTAACACAACAACATGCTTTGATCTGAGCCATTCCATTGTCACTCTGGCTGCACATTTGGGATCATTTTCCTGCTTAAAGGTGAAGCCACACTTCAGTCTCAAATTTTTTACAGGTTCTCCTCCAATACTTATTAGTCTCCATACATCTCTTCATAAACTCTGGCCAGCTTCTGTGTCCATCACAAAGAAAAGCATTCCCACACCATGATGCTGCCTCCGCCTTATTTGACTGGGTGGAAGATGTGTTGTTCTGTTCTATTAAATCCAAATTAAATACATTATAATTTGTCACTGTAATGTGGGAAAAGTAATCAAAAATCATACTTTATCAAGGCACTATGCTTTTCTGGATACAGGGACATGGAAAATTAAAATGAGTCTATGTAGCTGAGCATATACAACAACATCAGTAGCATACAGGCAACTTGTTAGCAAGCTTAAGGTGCTGTATTGTTATTAGCTAGCCGTCGTTTAGCAAACATTACCTGCAACCAGTAGCATTACTCAACTCAGTCGATTGGTTTGGGGGTAAAACTGTGTAAAATTCTTTGGGTTTTGATTGTTTGGTGCCATGATTCTAACTCACCTGCGTAGCTCTGCACTGCCACAGCAGGTCTCCGTCGCTGCCTCACAGGTGTAAACCCAGCGCGAGCGTCTCACCGCTCATGTTGCGTTTGAAGGCGACTCGGAAAAGCAGGTTACAACTTGTTAACAACCCATTAAACAGTTTTAACTGCTGAAAAAAGTGACAGAGGACACAGATATGGAAAGTGTGGAAGCCCCTACTGTATCAAATTAACATAGGAGTAACAGACAGTTGGCCACTCTGAGGTAAAAACAACAAACAGCTTCCAGTCCAGGGGAGGCATGGCTGACTCTGTGGTCAGGCAATGCCCCCCAATGTCCGCCCATGCCGCTGGGCCTGGTTCAGCTTCCTTGGTTTATGTCATGACTGATTGTACTTGAGCTCGAATGGGTTAGGATTTGGAGTTGTTCAAATCACAGCGCTCAGCTTACGTACCTCATAGAGAAGCAACGAGAGGAAACCCTAAGCTACTTTATGCTTTGGGGTGTTTTTATTTTATATGATCCTATGATTAAAATTCCCAGCTGACTTTACTTGAGAGGAGCAGATGGACACATTAACTTCTCTGAATAGTAAAGTAATATCCAGATTGAGAGCCAGCAAGGGAGGTTTGGTACGTCTAACCAACATATACATCTGATTTTATGGGCTGATGCATTATTTTCAGCAGCCTTCTTTCCATGTTGGATTTCCGTCAAGCTATTTTATACTGACTGAGGTTTTTGGCCAGTTCTTATATTTTTCTGCTAATTTGTGGTTAAAGTAAAAATGTGACTTCTATATAGTAACATTTTTGTTTTCTCCAGAACATCAGCAAAATACAGAGGTATTTTGCTGATGTTCTGTATTACTGAAATTCTCAGTTTATTGAAGGGAGACAATTGTACAAATGAAATGCTTGTTTGCTCTTGGTGAACTGTTCTGATCGCTCATTTCGCTTCTCTGTGTGAATCTTGAGGCGCATCTGGCGCACTGGTTTAAGATGAAAACGTGTTCTTTCAACTTCCAGTGTTTTGCACTTGAACACACCATATTTCTAATAATGTATAATGTATAATAATGTAAGTTTTACTAAAAAATTTTTAGTAAATATTTTTTACTAAAAAATTACAAAAAAAGTGATACGTATTGGTCCTTAGAAGGGAAGACACAAAACTGACAACTTAAAGCTGCAGTAGGTAGCTTTTATAAAAAATGTATATATATATTTTTTACATATTTGTTAAAACTGTCGCTGTGTCATGACAGGACAATATAAGCAGAAAGTGGGCTTGATGCAGTTTGCGGAAATACACAGCTCCCGGTCAGAAACAACCAATCAGAGCCAGAAGGAAGTGTGTTAAGAAGCAATAAGATGTTCTGTAATGTGTGTGTGTGATCCTTTTGTTTGAATTGTTTGTTACCTTTTTGGGTGTGTCCCTGTAGCGGCCATATTGGAACCCTGCTAAGGAGGAGGCCTGCCTCAAATCCAGCCCTCTTATAGAAGGAGCCAGGGTGGCTGGACTTTGATTGGCTGGGGGTAAATTGAGGAGGCGGGGACAATAGTATAAAGGTGGACTGCTGTCTGTAGCAGAGGGAGAAGAATGGACTGATGGGAAAGCTGCCATTTTGATTCAATTGTGCTGTGATGGAGGCCTAATAAATCACCTTTGTGTGCTGTACAGCTAAGTTTTGCTGAGTTTTTCCTTCCACGCCTCACCTCTCAGTGTTACAGTGGTGTCAGAAGTGGGATCATTTGCGCCTGTGAATGAAGGAGGAAAACAGGCTAAATGAGAGGAGCAGGACGTGGAAGAACCCGTGGGACAAGGAAAAGCCCTCTTTCTGAAATGGAAGAAAGAGAAAGTGGAGAGCCAGATCCACAACCTGAAGGAGCCATGGCTGGTGAAGATGTTTTTGAACCGGTTGTGCGGCCTAAGCAGACCACAGTTGGTACTGTGAGTAAGGAACTTTCTGAAACTGACATCTTTGATGAAATAAGAGAATTTATGCGACATTCTAAACGAACAGAAGCAATACTGTTTGACCAGATTAAACAGTTGCGCAGTAACATGCCAAAGCTGAAAAGTGATGTAGATACTGAACTTGATGAACCGATTATCCAGACTGACATGTGTACAGAAGCAGTTTTCCCAAAGCGAGAGAGTAGAACACTGTCTCAGCTATCGGCAACAGAGCAAGCCCAAGGAGCCCCTGATTACCAAGCTGAAACTCATTATCAATCTCAGCCACTTCCTGCACAGCCTCAGCAGCGTGTTGCACATGGTGCTCCAGGACAAAGAGTGGAACCAACCCGTGGAGGTGATCCGAGAATACCTGACTTCAAAGAAGGTGAGGATCCTGAAAGTTTCTNACCTACAGTCGGATAAAAGGACTCTACAAGCGATGGATGCGGCCTGACAGTCGGAGTAAAGAAGAGATTGGGGAAACTATCATCTTGGAACAGTACCTACGTGTGCTACATCCAGACGTTCGCATATGGGTGAAGGAGAACAATCCAAAGACTGGAGAGGAAGCTGCAGATCTGGCTGAACGTTACCTTGCTGCTCATCGAGAACCTTCCAGGTCAAGAGCATCTGTGGGGAGACCAAGGTTTGTGGAGGTAAAACCTCCAGATACAACTAATGTTGACAACTTGGACATGAGGGGTGGTAAGAAACCTGTACAATCCAGCCTAAAGTATAACCTCATCTGTTACTATTGTCAGCAGCCTGGTCACAAAGCTTCTTTATGTCCTTTAAGAAAACCTAAGTCAGTAGAGTTGTGTGTGGTACCATCCAAAGATCATAATTATGAACTTTCTGATGGTTTGATTCCACATAAACATCTGGTGGATGTGGTGATAAATGGCAAAGCTGTAAAAGCTCTTGCAGATACTGGTAGCTCTCAAACTCTGGTGAAATCTTCTTTGTTGAGCAATGTACTGCCTAACTTTAACAAGCCAGTAAACATTACTTGTGTTCATGGATGTCAGAAAGCGTACCCAACTGCAGATGTCACTATTGAAGTTGAAAGCCAAGCTTTTATGTTGACAGTTGGAGTTTTGAATCAGTTAGCATATGATGTTATCCTAGGGGAAGACTTACCAATCCTAGACAGTTTGGTTCAAGGAAGCTCTGTGGTATATTCCTGTGCTGTCGTCACACGTTCCATGAAAAAGGGCTTAGAACCTCTGCCAGATGCAGAGGATGATTTGTATGAAGGAGGAAGTAAAATCAGGAAATCAAAACGACAACGTAGACAGGAGAAAAATAAAAACAAAAGCAGGTCAAAACTTCCTGAACCTGCATTGCCATTAGCTCCATGTATTGATCTCCAGTGGCAAATTCCTAGTAACTTTAAAGAGAGTCAAGAAAATGATCCATCTTTGAAACCTCTCTTTAATAAAGCACATAAAGATGATGAAAAAGAGAGTACTGCAGAGTTCAAAGGTTTAGCAGGAGAGCCTTTCATTATAAAGGGTCAACTTTTGTATCTAGCAGACATTGATGATCCCAGACTTGTTGTGCCAAAAGAATACCGTTCAGTAATTTTGCATTTGGGTCACACTGTACCATGGTCAGGGCACCTAGGACAGGCAAAGACATATAATCGTGTTGCTCAGCGTTTTTATTGGCCAGGATTATATAAAGATGTGGTGGAATACTGCAAAACATGTCATGACTGTCAGTTAGTAGCCCCCACTAAAGTTTCAGACCGTGCCCAGTTGCAGACTTTACCAATAATGACTGTTCCTTATG
>CAEGAE010035456.1:0-16224 GCA_903067095.1 Girardinus metallicus | reverse complement strand
TATGTTTAAAACAATCACATAAAGAAGTTAAGTTTATGGTTAACTTGGTTAAAACAATCACATAAAGAAGTTAAGTTTATGGTTTTGGAATATGTGGGTAAAGTAAAATGCTTCAAATATTGGAGCCCAAACCACTGGGAGAGGATTATCGAGAAATTGTCACATTTCTTGATAACTAAGTTCAAAAAGAAACCTCGGTGTGTAGTTAGCAATGTCTCTCCTCCAGTCTTCATCCAGTCTCCATGGTGACCAACTGCTGTGCTGGACGATTGTTGGGCACTCTTACCGTTTCTGGTTATAACTCAGCGATGGCAGATGCATCAGACCCGGCGCCATAAGTCTTTGTTACTTTATAAAAGCATTCTTTCTCTCTGGCTTTTTAGACCAAACGACTCAAGGATCCTTGATAATCCCTGTTCTTAAAATATATTTTGAACTTTTTTGAGAGGCATTGGAAACTTTTAAAAGTAAGGTATTTTCTTTGCCATCTGTTTGAGGTGTTTTAACACAGTGGAAGCATTTGGGTAATAACAACGCAGCTGCACAGTATTAAGTCAAGTAAAATTTCATTCTGAGGAAAATGGGGTGCAGCGACCGCAGCTTCATGGAACGGGTTTCCATGGCAAAGAAGCTACGTCTAAGCTTTCATATAGCATCAGCAAGTGAATTCAGTGGTGTAAAGCATGTCTCCCATGGTCTCTAGAGTGGTGTAAAGGTTTTCTTTGTAGAAATTACAGTTCAATGTTTGGCAATCTATTGGAGATATCTGGGTTATAATGTCTGGTTGATTAGGTTTGGATTTTACCTATTAGTTACAGTGAGAGGAAGTCTTAATGTTGCAGCACTTGGCAATTCCCTGCTTTCAACTCTTAGCTCGTAGACGGGCTTAAAAACTGAAGGGCTTTCACTATTTTTATGAACAAAGCAAGTTGTTACCCATAGTTTTAGGTTAAGATTGATTTACCACTTTGGTCTTCAATTGAGAACTGACAGAAAACAATCTATTCCTATGTCTAATAGTCACAGTCATATTTAAGAAAATACTTGAAGAGAGACATAGCTTCTTTTTAAAGAATGCATTGGACAGTCACCTAGAAACCTAAAACTTTACAGCAGTTTAAGGATTAAATGCTATTTCTTAAGTTTTCTGAACAAAATGTTCAGAATTTCAATGTTCTTCAGATGAGGTACTGAGCCAACCTTTATGTTTATGTCATAGAAGAAATAGAGCATTGTTGAGTCAACACCTCTTAAACTGAACAAACCGAACAAACGTCTCCAAGCTTGTACTCTCCAGTTGTCTCTGGATTAAGTTGCCGCTCGTCTGTCGTGTTTCTGAGAATAAACGTTGCCCTCCCTAAAATATTTTTCTTGCAAAATGAGATTTTCTCCCATTCACTATTTGTGGTACGTCGTCGGCTTATTTTTAGCACGAGGAGATTTGTGGCTCGTGGCAAGGTTTGGATTGTCTTCGTGAGTGACAGACTGGATTGTTGATTAAATGTTTGGATCAGCGTGGGCCTGCTGTTCATCCCCCCGGCCCTCCCCGTTACTCCGCTCCGTCCGCCCGTTTTGGCCTTCATCAGGGATCACTTGCTTAGAGATTTGAGCCGTGACATCTCCTCTGTGCGGGATGAAATAATCTCATTCTGGCAGATTCTGAGAAGATTAGAGAATCAAATTGACTTCCAGCCGCCAACCAGTTCAACTCCTTCCCTCTGAGAGGTGACATGAGTCACAAAGCTTTGGGTAGCGCATGGCCAATTGGGCGGCGGCTGTCTGAAACCTGCAGTGTGGTGTCAGTGGCAGCGCCTCGGGCAGACAGGCTGATGATGTGTCAGAGCTTCTGGTCAAAAGTTCCTCTGAGGCTTTCATTTGTCTCCTTCGTCTTCGCTCTGGAAGAGCGTCAAGTCACATTGGATGGGAAATGGGTTACTATGGCAACCGCAGAGCTTTTTTTTTTTTTTTTTTACCCCCTCTGCATTTCCAGCTTCTGTTGACTGCAATCAGAATGAGAGCCTGAAACCAACTTTCTCTACACTGACGCCGGTCTCTCTTTAGTACTAACAAAAGACTCAAAGTGCGTCGAAGATCTCGCGGCTAAATTCCGTAAACTGGGAATTTAGCCGCCCTTCCGCTTGCTGTTTTCACTCTGACAGTTTCCATTTACGTTGTTTCAAGCCACTGGAAACCTGATGCAACCAGTCTGATCAACAACAATTGGCAAATAAACTGAAGCTAAGGAGCTAAAGCTCGACCAGCCTCGAGGAAACCAAATGTTTGTGTTTCGTCAATGTCTGGTCTGAGGTTTGGAGAGCCATGAAGTCTACACACACGTTATCTGACGGTGATCTGGTCTGCTCGTCAACAATGTCTTTATAGTTTCAGAAAGTCAGAAAACCTGCTTTAAAAGCTGTCAGTTTAACAACATTTTCTACATTCTATTAAGAGTCTAATGTAAGCAAATGTAATTACGTGACTCAAGTAAATATTTACCAGTAGGAGGTTCTTCTACTTTACTTTGTAGAGTTATTTTACTTTCATCAAATTGTCGCAATTTGTCCTTTTGTAGGGACATAAAGAACTTGGGGCACAGTCATATTTAAGAAAATACTTGAAGAGAGACATAAAGCACTGTTTTAAGGTGCTTTATAAATACAGTTGGCTTGGCTATTTTGTAAAAGTCCACTCACAAAACAGAGACTGAAAATAAAATAAATGGGACGTAGGATAAAAAGTTTTTAGGTTGTCATATTGAGCTAAATTAACATTATTTTTATGATTCAGGAAAAAAATCCAACAAAAATAAACAAATTATGTATGATGGAATGAAGTGGTTTGTTCTGGAAGTAATTAGGGATGAAATGGCTGTATAAAATGAGGTCGCAAATTGTAGAAGGAGCAAATTTCCTGAGACGTGTCGTTCGGCATAGCTAATAACGTGCTGTTGTTATTAGCTACGCCGAACATCAGGCATAGCTAAGTTCAATATTATCACATTCTGCCATTATGTAACTAAGTAGATGTTTAGCTTTAGACCAAGTGCACACCCTTAGCTTAGTTTTAGTTTCTCATGCTAATCAGGAAATTGTGTTTTTCTGGTTACATCAGTGACATTTTTTCTCTCATTAATCCAGTTTGGTAGCATTAAATTTAAGTTGTCAATAGACAGTAAAATAGTTTAGAAAATAGTACCTTTGTTCTTGTTGTGAACGCTCAGTTCATAAAGCAGTGTTGAGTGTGTGAGAACTAAGTGGTGGTATAAATTCTTTTCACACATTTACAATACAAATAAAACTATTTTCTTCAAAAAAAATTCATTTTTTTGTAACAAAAATTTAATTTTCTGATTAGCATGAGAAACTAAAACTAAACTAAGGGTGTGGTCTTGGTCTAAAGCTAAACATCTACTTAGTTACATAATGGCAGAATGTGATAATATTGACATAAGAATCATATAACTGCAAATTTAGAGGTAATCTATAAATATTTGCAGACTTTGCAAGAGTAGGTTTGCATTTACTCTTGAAACAGAAGCCTGGAAGTTGGTATTGTCCTCCATTTTCAATTGCAAGTTGCCAGATTCAATTTGACTGCTTTACCTAAAACATACACTTAAATCCGGACTTTTTTCATTAGGTTTCAAAGTTTTTGATCGCTTTTCAAAGTCCAAACTCCATAAATACTGCATGCATTTACAAGAATTCAAATTCAAAAAATACTTCATCTTATCCCAGAGAGAAATGAAGTAAATATTTAACAAATGGTGGTAAAATGTGCAACATAGCTTTCCCTCTGGCTATGACTACCCCCTCATTAAATTTTTTTTAATGACGGACTTGTGACTGACAGACTTGTGACAAAATTTTACCTGGGAAAAAAAAATAAAAAATTCACCCAGTCATTTTCTTGTCATCATATCTGCTGAAGCCGGTCCCACAGACAGCGTGCAGGATTGTGCGCGCCGCCCCAGAAACGCCATGTAGGCCATCAGATACCAGGCGACATCCTTTGTGCTCGCCGCTCCGGTCTCCTGAGATCAGAGCTGCACCTCCCCATTAACTGTGACAGGTAAAGGGGCCTCTTTATTCATACATCCAGAATAGCACGTTTGATGCTTTGGAGATGAATGACCACGGAGAAGCTGTGGAAGCAGCACTGCCGCTTGATTCGTTGTGACTTCAAGGTTTCTAGAAGAGAATCCAGAGGAAAATAAAAATATGTTGCTTTGACAGGTTTGAGACAAGTATATTCATTTTCTCACCTGCAATACACCAAAAGGTGGTATGCTGAAGAAGATCACTCATAATCACATCTCTTCGCAGCCTTGCGAGTTTGTAGTGTACGCTATTTGGGGCATTTCTAAATTGGTCCACTGTTATGGTGTTTGGGTTAAAGGAAGTGATTGCATTGGTGATTGTTTGTGTCGGTTGCTGTCGTCAGATTTTCTCAGTTTTTCCAGATGAAAAAAAAGAACCAAAAACTGCAAGTCTGTTATCATGCAGGTGCTTTATGCAAGTTCGTCCTGCTGTGTGCAGGACAACATGTTCCTCCACTCAAACAGACTCTCTGTCTGATGAGCTATAATCAGCAAGGTCAGGTACCGTCATATGCGCCGTGAAACCTTTTCTTTTTTTTTTTCCAGCTGATTTCCATCAGCTGAAAGAATTCAGCTGATAGAAATGTCTTTACCTCATTAACGACCCACAGCCTTAACATTGTTTTTGGGATACATGTGTGGCTCTGATAATGCATAAGTATAAAGTAGAAGGTTAATTCAAAATAAATATGTGAATTAGGGAACAAACAGCATCATGTTGACCAAGGAACACTAAACACAGATGAAGGAGAAATTTGGGCTAGATTCAAAACAATATCTCAAGGTCTGAATGTCTCTCATAGTACTGTTTCAATCTCCTCATCTGAAAACGGAAATAGTATGGCACAACGCCAGACCTAATCCTCAACTGAGCAAGGGGAGCCAAATAATTCAATTGGGCGTAATTCAGTTTATTTTTTATAGCGCCAGTTCACAACACATACCATCTCAAGGCACTTTGTGAAATAAAAGTCATGTGACCAGATCCATGGTGAAGCGGAAAAGATCCAAAGCTACGCGTGGGACTACGATTAGTTGTGAACTCTACAGATCTAGTCACTATAACATAGTGGAAAGAATTAAACTGTTGTTTAAAGAAAGTCTTAAGAAGACCTACTTGTGCATTCTTTCGGCCATGTTGGGGACATGTGAGATAGTGTTCTGTGGACAGAGCCAATGGGGACGATGGTGTGTTCATCCCAGCTCACACCAGTTCCACAAGAAACCCTGGCAGTGGCTGTAGAAGTTTTGAGTTGGTGACCCAGAACATAAAGAAAAAGCTGCAATAAAATGACTTAGTTCAAAGGTTGTTAGTTATTTGGCCTAAATCTCAATCTAATTTTTGACAGAACTTTTAGTACATAGATATGGAAAGGTGTTAATGGAGATATAGCCAAAGAAACTTTTAGCTGTGATTGCAGTAAAAGGAGACCTTAAGTAAGGATTGACTCAGGAGACCTCTGTACTGGCCTGGTTTAAAACTAGTCCCATGTCGCTAGTCGCTTTGCTTCGTACAGAAAGTCTGGTAGCTGGAGGCAATCGCTAACATTTGGTCCTGATACATGTACAAATTGAGTGCGCTGTAAACAACCATCCCCACTACAAAGTAAGAAGTCCTAAACCTAACGACTCAATATTTGGAGGAGTGGCCAACACGGACTTAATGGCTCTCTTTACTTCCTCCACTGCCGTTGCTAAAATTGCAATCATGGCAGACTACAAATCTAATTGAGCGCAGACAATCAACATCATTGTTCAAAACTCTTTCTGTTTGCTGATTGGCCGGGTTGAAATTCAGCCGCAGAAATTGAGGTTCATAGGAGAAATTTTAGACGCAGCACTGAAGGGAAATAAGAATCAAGTGGAAACTTGACTAGGTCAAAACAAATGTCCCCGCCAACACTTTTCATATTTCTATTTATGAAATCTACTCTAGATATCCTCTTTGTGTTGGACTGTCACATCAAATCCCATCTAAATACACAAAAGTTTGTAGCTACAATGTGACAAAACAATGTTCCAAGACACTGTCCGTTCATATAAGAAGACTATAGATGTTGCATCTAAGTGACCGTTGCATAACATAACTTTATGTAATGTGGTCTCTGGATCGCTGCTATCTGTGTAATGCACTTTTTGTCCTTCGGCAAGGTTGAGTTGAGACACAGTGCGAGACGAGGATGGGGCAGAGTCTGACCTGCTCAGTATTCCTGTCGGACTGTTAGCATCCTGCTGACTCAAGAAGCTTTATGGAAGTCCAGAACCAGCAGCTGAGTGGACAACCGACCCGGAGGGGCAGCAGCGCTCATTGGATGCTAATTAACATACCCGTTAGACCAGACATGTTGTGGTTGATCAGCAGAACTCTTTACACATGATGGTGACCCGTCTCTCTGCTACCTGAGCGGCAGTGGTGGGAGCTTTGGGAAGGGCCTGTTTTTGTCTGTTTTTGTTTACCGATAAACACCCTCATAATTCCAGAAGCACGTTACGGGAAAATTGTGGGAGAACCAAGTTTGCTTCATCAGGAGATTCCTAGTGTTTTGATTACTGAACTTACTGAGGGTAAGCAATAGTAGTTGATGTATGAATGAAAAACAAAACATTTTTACTGGGACTACAGAACAAAACTGAGGTTTAAAGTGTAATCCTAACTAAATATTTTACCTATTCCATGGCAGTGGATAAAAACCAGTAATTGTTTGATCTCTGAAAAATTTAAATTATTTATGACGCAGAAGGAAAAAGGCTGTTATGTATACATCTAATTTGCTTTCGGATGGACGAGATGAGCCAGTTGTGTTTTAGCTTAACTGTGGCTTTATTCGTCTTCTTCTGCATTACAGTACAGGATAATACCAACACAGGCAACTCAATACTATTAGGGTGTATTAAGGCTATTGTGATAAAAAAAAAGGGGAAAGTTTCCTCTGAAAACTCAGAAATGTTGAGATTAATCTCAGAAATTTTCTAGGAATTCTCTTGGAAATTTCTGAGTTTGAAAAGTCAAAAATTTGCTAGAGAAAAATCAGAAATTTACTAGAAAAACTTGAAAATTTATATATATTTTTTTCTTGAAAATTTCAGAGATTAATCTAAAAGTTTCTGAGTTTTTTTTGGCGCAAATTTACAGTTTTGTACTATGTAAACATAGAACTGCAATGCATAGAATAAGCCTTAGACACCATCTCACAATCTCTCTTCTTTGGCAGATTGTCAACACATTTTAATATTTTATCATCTTATGTCATCATTAAGCACTTTTAATCGAGATATACGGTTAAAACATTTTCGGATGACGGTTTCTGTTTTTTACATCTGTTGAATTTCTGAACATTGGAGCATGACAAGTTGTTTTCTAAGATTGTTTTAGCCTACTTTGTGTTGTCAGACAGTTTCTACTTGACTTTTTGATTCTCCAGGCGTAGCAGTAATCAGCCTGTGGCTGATGAAATTAAACCCCAAAAGTGTAAATCACCATTAATTTATGATTAAACAAGGAACCAAATATTTTATTGGAATTCCTTATCTCTGTTAACAAATGAAATCACCATCTGAAAACGGATGTTTGTATTCACCCAAGTTATCTTTGTCGTGACCAAATAGCAAAAACAGAAGGAATCTCTCATGTGGGAAATACATTTTCACAGCAGTGGAATTTAAAAAGTAAAGGGGAAATCCGTAAACGTGGGTCTCTGGGTGCTGGGATAAACCTGCCGTTTCCCTGGAAAGCTCGAGAGTCGCTTTTCAACTGAAATCTGTCAGGTCTAGTAGGAAACAGAAGCTGAAATCCATCCTGCGAATTCACAGCCTGACACGTTTTGGCCGCTGTGGTAACCCGCGACACTCTGGCATGATGTCATCCCAGATTACAGTCAGGGTGGATGGTGGCCTCGAGTGAGTTAACGTCTGGTGGCTCCGCAGCTTCGGACCCTCCTACCCGCCCGCCGTGACTTTCTCTCCTTCTCGCTCCTCCCACTCACTGATCTCTACAGCGGGCTGTTGCAGCAGGACGGCATCATGGAGGCTGGATGCGTGGTTGCCGCGGTGATTGAGAATGCTGCCTCAGGACCCCGGGGAGAACCAGGAAGTAGTAACGTCCTTGAGGGGTGAGTTACTCTTTTTTTTTTTTTTTTGCGTTTCCCTGGCTTTGTGTGTCTGCTCACCTGGATGATGTGACATGCTGCTTTAAAGGAATGTGGGAATTTTGAATTTGAGATGAATAAAACCAGAAGTGAGTAAAAAAAAAATGGCCCATTTGTCAGAGTAAAGCACAGAGACACACTATCCCTTTTTCAACCTCCATCAGCTTCAGACTATGTAATTTTGGAGCACATAAACGTCGATGTTTGTTTGCCACATTTCCAGGTTTGGTCAGGCTGAATCTCTGTAAGACACCCAAACTCCCTGTGGCCTTTGTTGCTTATCAGAGTTTGCCTGAATGGGCCTCACCCTCCACTCCTCAGTACATTGAATCACATTTCAAGTGAAGGTTTTGTGAAGCTCTCCCTGTGGGTGGATTGTCTTTATGCCTCACTGAATACGTGAGCTTTGGAGTGCAAATAAAACAACCACTGGGTCTGGGTTTGTTTTTTGGTCCGCTCTCTCTAGTAAAGCAGAAACTGCTTATATTTTCCAAACTGATCTCAGTAATTGTTCATAGTTACAGCTAACAGAGATAAGTGTGTATTTTCCTGGTGACAGCTTCAGCATGACATGTTTTTTTTTTGTTTTTTTTTGAGGCATGCTGGTGCAATGTCATGATTCCAGCTCAAGCCACTCCAATAATTCTCCCTCACTTGCTCCCTCTGGTGGATGAAAATTAAACAAAATATATTGAGAGGCCTCATTTTCATAACAATAGTTCAGGTTCTGTTCTGTTTTCAACCTTTATTTCTTTTTGCCTCTTGTGCAGCGACCTGACCCCACCTGCTGACCTCAACAAAAACGATGCCTTACCTCAAGCTACCAACATTAATCCTCCAGAGGAGAAGCAGCCACAGGAGACATCCACTGCCGCGGTACATGCCTACACACACACACACACACACGCATTTATAAATAAGCACACACATGGCACCGACTCATAGCTGACGCAAGAAAATACACAAAACCCATCAGACATGTTGTCCTTCCTCCATGAGGCTGCTCTGCTTCTCTAGTTGATTCACACTTTAAAGTCGCCTCAACAGATCACAAGGTCTCAGTTGGCGACTTTAAATTCATCCTGGGCTTCTGCAAATTACAAAAAAAAAAAAAAAGGGTCAAAACTACACATACTGTCATATGTCCAACTAATATTTGCTAAAATTTGAGTAAATGCCTCTTAGTGATTGAGTGACCATCAACAAGCTTTTAGCTCCTAGAGGTTTTTTTATTTAGCTGAGTTCCTGGCGTTCAACCACAGACTAATGTCACTCTAGAATCTTCATGTGAGCCTGCTTTATCCATCCCTAGACTAGTTTTGATGTGTGTTTCAGGTTATTGTCCAAGTTTCAATAGTGTGTCAGCTGTTGATTTGAGGTGAAGTTGGAGAATTTAAAGGGATACAGTAAAATGATGCTGCCGTCACCATGCACTGTGTTCTTAGGTTTGAAAGGCTTGTGGTGCATTCACACCAGCCATGTTTCATCAAACTCCAGTCCATGTGCTTTGAAAGTCCAATTCGTTTGGGGAGGTGTGAATTTGCAATCAAAACAAACAAAAGATAAAAGCGAACTCTGTTCCGCCTAAAAACCTCGCTCTAGTTTTGATTAAAGTGAACTCTGGTCTGCTTCCAATGCAAACGTGGAGGCAAGCAGACCAGAGACCACTCCAAAAGCAGGAACCGGACTACAGTGTAGGGCATTCTGGGTAAACAGAACCTAGATAAATGCAAGAATCTAATGCTTGCGGGACAAATGGTTCTTCGTCTTTTGCCAAAGACAAAAGAGAAAACCTACAACCGCCAAAATCTGACTCCACTCCATTTTTGTTTGCATTTTGCGAAGAAGGACGTTACGCTCGTGTCTTCTTCTGACATGTTGTTTCTCTCAGTGGTTCTTGTTGCAGCGCCACCAAAGGCGAGGAGAGGAACAAGTTTCTCAATTAAAGCAAACCACGCCAGCTGGTGTAGTTTCGAGCGCAAATATCTTAGTACGCTTGAAATAAGACAAAACTGATAAATAACTTTTCTGCAAGATGTAGGGGCTTCATTTATGTCAATAATTACTTAACATTGATAAAAATGACTAGTTTTTTATCAATATTAAGAGTAATTATTTCACTCATAAGAAATTTTTTATTTTTTCGAATTATTAACTTAAGCTCCTATACCTTGCTGATAATTTACTTGTACTGTAGTTTTGTAGTTTCTCTAAGGTACTCAGATATTTTCACTACAAAGTAGACAAAAATACGCGTTAAGACTTTGTGTCTTCACAGTATGCAATCTACTGAGGAAAAATTATATAACTCCTATTTTAAAAGCCGTCAGAGGCAGGAATGCGCTTTCATTACACGTTCCAACAACAGCGTCATAAACTATCGGTGTCTCCATCGCCGACCCCGTTAATGCTTTCTGCTCTTGGCAGGTGAAGAGCGATGACATCACAGAACACCAAGCCGAGCCCCTCCTGCGCTCCTGCGTCAGCACAGCGAGTATGAAGGTCAAGAACATGAAAAAGTAGGTGCTCTCAGTGACACTGCCGCTGCTTTTAGGGGCCGCTTCGCTGGCCTGAATATAAGGCTCCTTATTCAGGCCAGCGAAGCGAGGGGAGCCGGTGTTCCAACGCTGGGCGCCTCTCACACCGACCAGCCAGTCTGAATCTTAAACGCTGCTCTGTTTCTCACTGCACAGGCCTGACCTCTCCCTTCCTCTTTCTCTTTGTTTCGCTGGGCTCCGCTCTTCATCGCAGCATCGGTGTGTCTTGAATGTTGATGAGTTGCCGCTCTTCTGTGTGTTCTAGGCTAACGTTCCCCAGAGGTCACTTCCCCAGATTGGCAGAGTGTGCCCATTTCCACTATGAGACTGTCGATTTTGGCAACGTTCAGGTGAGCTCTAAAAATACTTTGCGGAGAGTTATTAGCTTTCATAACTGTGCACTTGGCCGGCGTTCAGCTGCTATATTTGCTGCTGTCTCAAACTGCGCTGCTGCACTTTGGCATAATCGATAACCTTGTTTGTGTTTTCTGGACAGTCGCTGCAGCAGTTTCCCTCATATTCTTGACGTGTCATGTTTGCATCTGTTCGCAGATGATATTCTGCGCTTATTTTTATTCAGTTTCTACAAGCAGGTTGCCTAAACTTGGACTTGCATAGTGCTGCCGCCCTCAGATTCAAATATTAGCTGTCTGCAGGAGCTTAATGCTGGTCCTGAAAATGAAAATTTATTGTCAAATAGCACAAATGAACGATTATAATTGGAGAATGGCAGGAAATAGTATTTCACTGTGCAGGATGCAGACAGCAAGTTGATTCTTAACAAGGAGTTATGTTTTCCGCATAGACAACATAGGATACATCATTTTGTGCTTCACCTGCTTCTTGACCTTTTACAAATAAGCGGTTTTTCTCGACATTGATGAGTTAAAACATAAAGGTTCCTCTATTTAATGTGATATGTCATTTAGGACTGACCTGCATGAACTCAAATCAAGCTGCAGACTTATTTCGACCAGTTTTGTCTTGAGAGGACTTTGTTCTAAATACCCTGACCCTAGCTTAGCGTTCCTATCTTATCTTTTTTGGTGATTTCCACCTTCATTCTCGGCTGCCCTGTGCTTACCGTTCTCTCTTGCACAGGGCAGCCGTTTTTTGTTTTGAGATCATTTTGAAGTAATGTAATGGTAATGGCACAGTAATACAAGAACACCTTCTCAAAAACTTTGTTTTCTAATGACAAATTTAACGGTGGAACTTGAAGACATCTTAAATATCCAAACAAAACGCATGAAACAATAAATAAAATGAAAACTGCCCTTCAAAAAGATGGAGCTATCCGAGACCAACACTCCAGACTGAAGACTTTCATCATCCAGTGTTTGGTAGAGATTAGAGAGAGAGATACAAGAAAAACGATCAATAATGCAAATGGAAATTAATGAGCTTGTTTCAATTAATCATGATTTATCGCGTCAGGCTTAGTGATGTGCAGCAGTAAGCATTAGCCATCCCCGTTAACTCCTGTCGTAGTTCCGCTTGATGGCCAGCAGAGTGCGTCAGACGCCTCTGCACAGCTGGGAGCCGCTGCTTTAGCTTAGCACAAAGCATCCTGAGCGGTGCATGTGATGCACATGGCGGAGCCGAACCCCCTGCACGCTGCATCAGTGAGCAACGCTACGACTGGCTGAACATTAGTCTTAGACGCTTTCGCTCTGTTTGGCTAGATGTTTTGCGTCTTTGTCGGGAAATCTGCAGAAAAACAGTGTGAGCACAAGCAGAAACGTCCTTTTCGAGGTGACGCTGAAGGCAGAGCTGCATGTATGCAGATTCTGACGCTTCTGCCCGATGTGGGGTGCGTTTAATTCGGTTTGGGAGACGAGTCTCTGTTCTGTGTTCTCCGATCACGCATAAGCCGCAGAGTCTTAACGACAAAGACGGAAAGCAGAGGTCGGGTCTCGGGTGTGATGCCTGAAGAGCAGCAGACATCCTTCGTCTGCATCCCGACAGATCCGTCTGCAGATTAGCTCCGCTTCCCTCCACGCAAGGACAGGAGTTATAAACGACAGGAGTCTCATCTGCCCGGCTCATGTTGCTGTGTGACGGATGAGCATCTGTGTCCGTGTGTCCCAGATGAACCCGTTTACAGGCGAACCTCCTTTTGTCACGAGAGAGAGGAGAACGGTTGAGGGAGAGGAACAGGGGGGGAGGGTGACTGAGTACAGGAGAGGCAGGAGGATGGAAAGGGGGGGAAGGAGGCAGGGAGCAGAGGAAAAGCATCAGTGTCTCGTTTTCTCTGCTTTCTGTAGCTCACCGGTGCGGGTTGCTCTGCACATAAGCTTCTCGCGTGCAATATTGTTGGTGGCGGCGGTGGTACGAGAAACGAGCGAGTCAGGAGAACCTTTAAAACCTTCTGCTCTCAGCCAAGACTTGGCTTTTTCTTTTTTCTTATTTTTTTATTGTTTGTTTGGAGGAGCTCGCTGTGATCCCGCACACAAAGAGGAAGCACTTACTTCATCCGCCGACGGATATCTGAGATGCTCTAGCGGGCGGTAACCTGAACAAGGCCGGTGACGTGACGGTGGGTTTGATGTGGGCATATTTCTGGCAAAAATGGTGGAGATGCTTTTTGCTAAGAGAGGGAGTGTGGGGGAAAAGAAAACATTAGGCATTGTTGCCTAATGTTTTCATAATTTCTCTGTATTTCTCTAAAGCTCTCCGATCACTGGACCACTGACCTTTTCAGCCTCTCCACAGCTTAATGAGCTTTGTAGTTTGGACTAGGAAAAAATAAAGAAAGAAAGAAAAAGCGTTGCGGTGAACTACGTTTCCTCCGTAATGACTCACTCAACAACAAATTTCTCTTCATCGGTTTGGTTTGCCGTAACTAGGTCGCTGCATGTTGTGTAACAGTGTATCTGGACGGGTTGCTAACAGTTATAAATAACCAAAACTTCCTCAGCACGGAGGCCTCTGAAGTCAGTTCTCCATTAACGTCTTTGGTCTCTTTACGGGTTGATTTCCTATCATCTATTATTTCGCAGAAAAAAAAAAGAAATCTAGTAAGCATTTAAAACTGCAGGATGAAAAGCCAGGCATCCGATGTAAGTGGTAAATCCAGTATTAATATGGGACACGATGCACTTTTCGTACCCCTGTCCAAAAACAGAGAGGGTTTTTGTATCATACTCATCTATTATTTATACTCCATCCTCAGTCCAAGCTCCTCTTTGTCTCCTTCCTCCTGTTTGTCTCCCTGTGCAGTTGGCCTTGGCAGAGGGGCAAAGCGAAGGACCGAAGCCCGGTCTGGACTCCAAAGAACTCGTCTTTCTCGTCCAGATCACTTGCCAGGTAACATTAGTTGAATATCCGAGTGGTGTTCTTGCTTCTCCCAAAAGTAGCAGGTGCTTTTGTTTTGGTTTGGTCCTGATTTACTTTGCGTCGTCCCCATGAGGCTCGAAACTGGCTGGTGAAAAGATCCTACGAGGATTTCCGAGTGCTGGACAAACATCTGCACCTGTGTATCTACGACCGCCGTTACTCCGAACTCACCGAACTGCCACGCTACGACACCTTAAAGGACACCGTTGAGGTATTGTCTCCACATTCTTGCGAAAGTATTTATGCCCCTTTGAAACTTTCCTCCATTTAGAACATAACCTCCACTTTTTTATGTAGTTATTTTGGAAGACTTGTAGAGATTCGCTGCTCATTTTTTTGGTGTGGGCATTACTTTCTTCAGCAGACACATCTACTACTCCAAAGCATATTCATGCAAATACAATGGCCAAATTCAACTTTTGAATTATTATTTTTACCTTCATTTCACCAGGATTGAGATAAAAAAAAAACAACAAAACAAAACAAGTGAGTCATACAAATGATTATTTAAAAAAGTCACAGTTTAACACTCAGACTGGTGTTCAAAGAAGCTGTGCGCTGAACCTGACCAAGCTTGACTTATTTTGTAAAGAAGAAGGGAAAAATAGACCCTAAAAGATCTTCAGCTGTCATTGTAGTCAACATTTTTTTCTCTAAATATTGACTTAGTTGGAAAAAAAAAAAAGGAGAAAAACTTAAAGACAGTTTTTACAATAAAGCACTACTTTGTGTCGGTGTATCACATAAAATCGTGATGGAAAAACTTTGAAGTTGGTGGCTGTAACATTATAAAAACAAAGCAAAATACATGAGCATGAATACGCTTGCATAAATTCTTGTACCTCTGCCGGTTTACGTGACGTCACGTTTATTTTTGGAGCTTTATTGAGATCTATCATTTTTAATTTTTTGTCTCTTTTCAGTCAGTCACCACAATGCTGGCTGACTACCTGTCACGCTTCTCTGCCATCGCGGACAACAAAATCAACTGTGGTCCTGTGTTAACATGGATGGAGGTAAGAGTAATTTTTTATTGTGCTTTTCCACTGTGACGATCTGAAACGCTAAAGTGACTGAAGTTTATCTACGGAACAGTCAGTAAAATTAGATAATGGTTGCAATATTGCAGATAAGATTAAGGAATTGTTATTCCTTGCTTGGAATCCTACACATCCGTGCCAAAGGACATCCTTCTACATTTTGCAGTGTAGCTTTTTTTTTTTCTAAATGTTGAGTTAAAAACTTAGTTACTGCACTGGTTCATAAGGCAGGGAGTGTTTGCCTCAGCGTGAGAAGCAGACAAACAGCGCTGGTGTCAAAGAAAAAAAAAAGGCGGTGTGCAGCTTTTTCTGGCGACTTTCAAGCAGCAAGCTAATTATCGGTGACAGAAAGTGAAGCTTCTGCAGCAAATTTTAAGCACTGCGCAAATGTGTTCAGAGTTCAGTTAATCTTACTTATCTTATCGGCGGGGTTGGATTTGTATTTACATATTTGATTTTCATCTGAAGTTATTTTTGGAGTTGTATGTTTTTCATGCTCTGAAGCTCCAAAAAGGCGGTGCAGTCCTTTACCTGAATGACATCTTCCAGTATTTGTCTTGACAAAATACTGGAAGCCACAATGGTAAAGTTGTGGTGAGATATTTTAATTTTTCAGCATTAGCATGACTGCTATTTTTTTTTTTTAATTATTATTATTTTTTCTTTCGCCATGGGCTTTTAGTACAACACACGACTTCAATAAGTAATAAAAAAATAAATAGTATTGCAGATTATTTCTTATGTCTTAGCCTGCTCCCTCCATTCCTGAACAAGTTTTTATTTCAAGTGAAGTTTATTTTTATAGGAGATTAAAAGTTGCCACTTGAAATGAATTCATCTATGTTCTAGTTATTATAAATCCACAGACACGCTAAGCATGTGGGGTTTTAGGCTAGTTTTGAAGGAACTGTTAGGGCTGTTGTAAACAAATATTTTGGTAATCGAGTAATCTATAGATTATTCTTACAATTAATCGAGTAATCGCATAAAAAAATTGATAAAATAAAATATTGGTAAATCTGGCATAACACCGGTGTTACTATCAGATATCGATATCAGTCCAA
>CAEGAE010035454.1:0-21251 GCA_903067095.1 Girardinus metallicus | reverse complement strand
TCTCTGAGCTTCAGGGAGTCAGTGTAGGGACTTTAGAACTGTAGTGATGTGCTCTATCTTCTAGGTTTTAGCGAAACTCTAGCAGCAGCATTCCGGCTTAGCCACAGCTGTCCGATTTATTTTAGTCTTCATCAGAACAGAACCAGTCTTCTTTATCAGGCCGTTTGAACCTTTTAGGTCCCTGGCTCGGATGCCGCTGCCTCAGCAGATTACGGCAGAAGAGATGACGCTCTCAACAATAGAATTGTAGAAGATGTGCACATCTTGCTGCAAACCTTGAAGAAATTTTATACAATCAGGTATCCAGGTCCCACGTTCGAATTCAATGACTATTTCTCATTATTCTTGACATGATTCTCCGATGTAAAGGATCAGGCTTCCATCAATATCACTTTTTTTTTTTTTTTTTTTGCAGCCCGATAGCAGGCCGTTTTCAACAATTTAACCAAGGTACATATTGGGTTTCTCTTAACCTGAATCGTATACCCACATTTTTGCCACCTGCACGTCTTTCTCACAGTTTCTGCCGTACTTCATCTCATCCAGCAAATACTTGTACAATTACTCATCCTCGTTCCTCATCTCACACTTCTTCAGCCTCCAATCGGCAGTGTCCCACTGCTCTTCCCCTTCATATCAATCCAAAACCCAGACATCAATCTTTTTGTAAACTCACCAATTTCTGAGGGCACCGACAAACGGGGCCACGCCGTCCTGTACCACGGGGTACGATGATCTGCGATTAATTCAACAATCTTGGCAGTTCAGTCTCCAGTTGCAAACTGCTGCATGCCTGCTAATCCATGGCAGTACATTTGCAAGGATTTTCTGACTCCACAGTCCCACTTCCACTTCCAATTAAATAAAACAATATCTTCACTTCAAATCTAGGTGAATGTTCTCATTCTTATCCTGATAGAGAGTTTAACTTTCTCTCTGACAGGTTCATTCATGGGTTTTTTCACGGGATAGATATTCCTAATTCCATCTATTATTGTCTTTATTATTATCTTTATCTTCAAGTCCTGACACATCTGACTCACTTCTAGCCAAGGAAGTCAAAGAAGGGTTCGATAAGATCTTTAAATTCATTCGCTTAGCAGGCCGAAGCACCGGGCTCTCTAAAGCAGACATCACCCGCACATTCAAAGTCCTCCTCATTCACCCAGATTTCTGGTGTTTATCTGCACATTTCGAAAAGGAGCTTTCACTTCAGTTTATCTCACTTTCGTTCATCATGTAGCCCTGAAAGATCAATCAAACCACTTCACTCTTCTCAATTTTATCCACTGAAGAATGTTTCTAATAGTTGCTTACATTACTTGGCTATTTGAACTTTGCAATTTGTATTATTCCTCAGAAAAATCCTACATTTCCAATATTCATTAAAAGCAGCCAGCATCCCTTCTGTTCAAGGCTCACTCATCCTCAATCACTCCTGCAAGGGCATGTTTTTTCTTCTACAATGACTTTCTCATTCAACCTGAAGACATTCAACTCCCTCTATAGCCTTAGTGGCTATTTCAGAGACAAATGGTTGAAGCAAAAAATGGCCCAAGAATCCATTTTTCTTGCACTTTTGAACCTCAGCGTTATGGCAGCGAAACTTTTGGGGACATGAATGGCAGTAGAAGTGTACTCTCTTTTATTCAGTCTCATTCAGGTCTCAGTCTAGCATCAGGTTTGAGCAGCTCACATTCCAGTAACTCAGAACATCCTCGATCTTCTATCATTTCCTGCAAATTCCGACACCCTGCTTCAGATTCAGAAACTCATCCATCTCCAATTCCACAGTATTCAATAATATGCAACTGACTCTGCTGTTCTATCTCTTCAAGCACAATTCTTCATTCACCCATGCTTTTCAGGTATCATCATTCACAGTTATAAAATGTAGATATTACTCTTCAGAGAAGTTAACTGATCAGTTTGCTTTCTCTCATCAATTCATCTCTTCCATCCTAATTCCATCCTCAACCCATATGAGCCAATCTTTATGTTCAGATCAGAATTTCAGCAGCGTTTCATCTCATGCCTCATCTCAGAATCCCGTAATCCAGCCACTTAAGTCTGGTTCTCAAGCCATTTAAGTACAGTCCGGCATCTCTCTCAAACCTTATTCCACCCATTCTTTAGCATAGGAGCCGCCTCTTCGACATCCAGTCAGGCTATCTCCAATCAGACGGTTCAAGTTTAATTTGCTGGTCATCACAAGTGTACCGGTCATGGGTCCGCAACAACCTCAGTGATTATTATAAGCCCATTCTCTTCTCTGTTCAATTTAAATCAGACTCTTTTGGGGATCCTCTTATATATTCTTTCGGGAATATATAAGAGGAACTGTTTCCCAAAGACTACACCCCCACTCAGTCTTCACATTCCAAGCCCTCCATCATTCTCCCCAGATGACCAAATCAAGATCCTTCATCCCTCCTTCCTTTCATCCCTCATCCATTCATCAATAAATCTTTAAACATATATGTTTGTGGTGTGGTCCTTGCTAGTGAAAGACAAATTTAAACACAAGAAAAACCTTGACTAGCTATGGATGAGGGTGCATTTAACAAATAAAAACAAGACACATTCACAAAAACCCTTTTGAGCCTGTAGTTAAGGAAGGGATATTTAGGGATGGAAAAGACAAAGCTAAAAGGTGCTTGATGCAGGGGGCTGATGGAGGTGGGGTATGATGAGCTGTTGTCCTCATCCATCAAGACCACTTACAGGCCATAGGATCTGCTCTATAGCTGAGGGGGGAAATTAAGTTATAGACCCACATCTGCTGATACCCGCTGGTTCATTAGAGGATCTGCTTGCTTAGGCAGCAACTGTACGACTAAGGACACTGCAAAAAGTGAGGGGGCATCTCAAAGATGAATGCTTTTTAAAATGAAACTGAGGTAGAGTAAAAAAACAAAACAATTTGTGTAGTCAATTTCTAATTTCTGACAAAACAAAAATTTAATTTTGAGTAGAATGTTTTGCAAGAAAACTAGACTTCCCATTAGTAATGAGCTAAAAAACCAAAACAGCTCCAATCACAAATTTTTTGCAGTGCATCTTTTAAGTAGCAAAGCTCTTTAGGTAGGATCGGAAGAGCCTACAAAGTTAAGGGTTCATTTAGGGCGCCACACTCAGCTTGAGTCCACCATCAGAGCCCCATGCAAATTAAACTGATTGGAAGTAATTGGTTTGATGCTTGTGTTGCTGACAAAGACAAAAAAGTTCGCAGGATGTTGTTTCATTTAGTGAAACAGGATCTGCTGAGGGAGGAGATGGCTTCTTTTACTTAGCCTCTCATAAGAAGGAACACTGCCATCCATCATGCAGCTTTGACTGAGCATTGCTGGTTGTTTCTGTCAAGAAAACAAATGGCAAATGAATTTGCCAGTCATTTTCAGGTATATCGATAAGTTTAAATGCTGGGAAATTTCCCCTTTGTGTATTCTTTTTATTAGGTGTTATTTCAAGTCTTTAGGATGTCAAATGTGAAATCAAACAAAGGTGATATTTTGATGGTCTGATGCTGCTTTGCTTCTTTAGGACCTTGACCACTTGCCATAATCAATGGAAGCATAAATTCTGCTCTGTAACAAAAATCTTGAAAGAAAATGTCTGATTATCAGTTCATGACCTGAAGCTGAAGAGCACTTGGTTTATGAAGAAGGGCAATAGCACCCAACAAAAACACATCTGAATGTTTTGGAGTGACCTAGTCAAAGTCTGGATTTCAATTCAGATTTGTTCATGCTTGAGGAACTCTATCAGTTATCACAAATACTCAATGAATGAATGAATAAACAAATGTACGTTATTAATCCCAGAGAAACATTTACAGATGGGACATGTTGCCACCAAGAAAGGGTAACCGAGCTATGAGATTAAGAGGCAATCATTACTTTTTCTCATAGGTGGGGGGAAAACTGGATTTTAATATTTACTCAGCAAAACTTGCAACGCTCTTTGTGTTTTCTTGGATCTGAGGGACTGTTATTCTCAGGTTTGTTTGATATTAAGATTAGTTTGATGATTTGAAACATTTTAATAGAAAAAAAGCTGATGTCTGTAAAGAGGGCAAACGATTTTACAGCACTGAACATGTGCACCTAAAAGATGGCATCCATTTACACGTTAACAACTGCTATCATGTAATGTCCCCTAAATCAGAACTTATTTGGCAAATGTGTTTCCATCTCCCTTTTAGTGCATTGACTCTTTCAAAACAAACAAAACCCCTCTGGAGCAAGGGTGAAAATGCTGCATGTCAGTGATCCAATGGAACCTGCTGGGTTTCCTTAGATGGAAAACATTTAACCCAATTTGAATATTAAATTGAACTTGCATTGTTTGATAAACAGAATCAAATTGAATGACTGCGAATGTGCCTGGCTGATTAGACCTAACTTACCTTTTTTGTGCATTGCCTTGAAATGACATGTTGTGAATTGGTGCTGTACAAGTCAACTAAACTGAAACTGAATGCAAGTAATTAAATTACTGTAATGTGTTTGAATTGAAATATACGAACATGAGATTCTCCAAGTTTACACAAAATTTCTGGTCTCATTGTGGGAGGTGCTTGAAATTTTCTAAAATATCCAACTGAGCGTGTAAAATTATTTTATATAAAACAAGGCTCCCTCTAGTGGTCGGTGCATGTAGCTCTTAGTCCTAAAAGCTGAATTCCTAACCAGCAACCTTGTTGTTTGGTATCCTCCTGTTAGGTTTAAAGATCCTTTTCCAACTTTGCTGAAAATACTTGAAGATGCCTCTGATCCTCTTTCTTTCTCATGTTGCTGCAGACTGTAAAGCATTCTTCAATTATGCATTTCATTTCTGACAGTTGAAGCGAAACCATTGAGGCTTGAAAATGTATGAATGATGGTACTTAGTAAGACACTGCAGTCCACACCCCATTAACCACCATTGTCCGTGCATTAGGTTGCACGATTACAAGTCATGAGTCAAATGTGCCTTCCTCTGGCCCCTATCTCCTCTCAGTTTCTGAATGTGCAGTGGTTGGAGATGTGAGAATCGGAGCATGCAGGCTCCTTGACTTCACCATCACATAGGGGTCCTTCCTTCCTCAGTATTGCTTCCCTCCTTATCTTGATATCCAGATTAGGCAATCTTGACTCTAAACAAAAGCTGGGAGAAGATGGTGTTAAGCAAGACAGTCACTGTAGACTAAACTAACTAAGATGACAGATGTGAGTTTAGTTTAACATTATGTTTATGGGTCAGATTACTTAAATAAATCTACACTAATCATATGACAGTTTTAATAAATTTGAACATTTGATTCAGCCTGTAAGGACAGTTATCCATCAAGGCAAAGGTTCTGCCTTTCCTTTTCTAATATTTCATTTCTGGATCGTGTTTTGTAAAGGTTTTTAGTTATTTTCTTGTCATACAAACTCACACACCTACTGTATATCCACATTAGTTCTTTCTTTACATATGAATAAAACATTTAATAGAGTAATAAATGCATGACGGAAGCTTAAAAACAATTTAAAAAATTGTTTAATGGAGGCACATCATAAGCTTTTTTATTTTCTTATGATGAAAAAGGAAATTGCATGTTTTGCTTGATTATTCAACTCTTTTTCTGGAAATACTGCAGAAGCATATTTTCGCAGTTATAAATGTACAGTGCATAATTTAAGAACATCTACCTTAAGTTTTATTTTGCTTTTTAATGACATAACAAGATTTTTGTATCTTCAAAAATCTTAATAAAATTGATTCAACAAGTTTGTTTTTATTTAAATTTTAATCAACTAGTAGTCACTGAAAACCTGTTTCCATGTGATATAGCTGTGACCAAACACTGGGACACATTTAGGTTCCCAAAATGTGAAAGACAAGGAAACATGTTATATAAATGTGATCTCAGCCAAAATCTGCATGTGTAAAATTGCTCACATATATTAAAAAAGTTTGACACAACTTGAACTGTGACAAATGAGGCAGGAAGATGCCTTAAGTTCATCTTGGCACTGTGCACAGTCAGGAATTGGGCAAGGATGGAAAAGTCTCCAAAACTAAATGTAGGATAACTAATCAAGTCTCCAGGACAAATGGAAAGATAATGTTAGAACTACATAATTTCTTACTCATAATTTTAATAAGTGTGTATGGTGTTCTATGTAAATTCTATCAAAACAGCTGACATTTTGTATATAAAAAAAGACAGTCTGTTTGCAGCAATGCTGGTAGATTTATACAGGCTGTCTCATTTACAAGAAAGGCCTGTTTTGATAAAACAAAACAAAACAAAAAAGAAATGAAAGGAATTACAAACACAGCAGTGATAAAGGTACAAATCTTTGTTTCATGACTTGAACATTTGAGTAAAATTAAATCATTCTTTTAGATGTTATGTTGTAATTAGAACAACATAAAACACACAATTTACTTCAGCTTTCAGCTAAAATAAGAGACTAATTATAAATACTGCTCATGCAATATATTATGCAATGTATATGTATTGGTAGTGAGTTTTGATTGCAATCAGATAATCTTGTTTAGATGTTCTGATGAATCGCTTTTAAATATACAACTGGAGAAAATTAAGAGACCACTTTAAATGATCAGTTTCTTTGATTTCACTTTTTATAAGTATATGTTTGAGTAAAATCAACATTATTCTATTATTCTACGAACTACAGACAACATGTCTTCAAAATTCCAAGCAAAATTTATTATTTATTTGCAGAAAATTAAAAATGGTCAAAATCACAAAAAAGATGCAGTGCTTTCAGACTTCAAATAATGCAAAGAAAACAAGTTCACACTGATTTAAAAACAATACTAATGTTTTAACTCAGGAAGAGATCAGAAGTCAATATGTGGTGGAAAAACCACGAGGCTTTCAATGGCGTTCAATGCAGTGGTCTCTTCATTTTTTCCAGAGCTGTAGAAATCTATATATTAAGTCCAAGTTCAGACAATTGACAATTTTGATATTTGTTTCGATTAAAGATGTTTTGTAAGTAGTTAGTGCAGCTCCACAAAAAGGTCTCCTAAACATTTTATGCAAATCAGCAATGCTGGAAATTCAGTACAAATTTCCAGATAAAATACAACATTTGTAGTTTTCCATCTAAGTAGTAGAACTGAATAAACTCCAGCTGAAATTCTTCCAATCAAGAACTTCTGCGCTTCACAACAGTGTTCATCTGAATGATTAAGAGTTTCCTTCATCATAAAAATATCTTACAGCATCAGTGACGAGGAAATCTGAGCGACACTCCTCTGCCTCATCAGAAAAGATCAAAGGTTTTATCTCTGTAACCATCTTCACTGTTAATGGCCATTAACCTGATCGCCTCTGCTTCTTTCAAGCTGAGGGTAACACAGCTCAAGCAGGAGATCAGAGACAGGCTGATGAATGAATGAGTCCGAAGCCATGAGGGTAGCGTTTGTTTCCGTTTATCCTGGATTATTATGGCCCAGCATCAGTGCTTTGAGCTTCATACATCACCTGTTCAGAGATGGTGGCTGAGGGCGTCCTGGCATCCTGCGAAAACTCACATCTGTATCCAGACTCTATAAAAGTAGCAGAACTGCATGGGTCAGAGTGATTTCCCCCGATGATCCAAGTCGATGTTAATGACTGCAAATCTTGTCCCGTTCGAATCTTATGAGCTTCTTGAATTTATGTTTCACCCCTGTAGATTCACATGCTGTTTGATGGTCTTGAGTGAGTTTCAACAGATGTTTTAATGCAGTTGTTTTGTCTTTAATTGTTCTTTTATATGTTGCGTTTTCACAGAGGAACCATGGCAAAGACAATTTACTGTCACCTGCAGAGAGACAGACATTAAATTTTTGCTTATTCAATTTCTAATTATTCCTTAATGGAACATTTGGAAAAAGACTGCCATATAATGCAGTTTGCTCATTACAAAAGTTTTGCACCAAGGTAAATATTGCTGCTGCAGTACCTTTAACAAGGCAATATTTTTCTTGGAATATTACACCCAGCTGGGTGTCCTGCTTGGCTGGCCTTATTTTGCGATCACATGACAACACTGCGCTCACGTCAGCCTGAATCAAAAAGAGGGGGCTACAAGCGGGGAATGTGCCCCATTTCCCTTTAATTGAAATACTGTAGACCCCATTGCCCAAATGTAATTATAGCATCGAAGGTGGGCACAAGAGGAACCAGCGAGAAACAAATTGAAATTTAAGAGTGGAATGCAAACTGTCTCCAGCAGTGAGTAAGTGCTCACGATACCCACAAGACCAGAAGGGGCTGGTAACTACCACACAACTAGGAGATGAGATGGAAATAACTGATGATGGACATTTTTGAAAAAGCTTTACACCCAAACTAAATTAAATGACAAAATTTGTAATTTTGTGGATGCGCTAATTAACCCAAATAAAAATAAGGTGACAGCAGCAAACCAAAGATAAATACAAAACAGAGTCCCACTGCAAAAATATAAAATCTTACCAAGTAGTTTTGGTCGAGTTTTCAGTGCAAATATCTTAGTGCATTTGAAATAAGACTAAACTTACTGATTAGTAGAAAGATATTGGAGCTTGATTTAAGTCAATAAGATGAAAAAGTACTAGTTCCATTGGCAGATAATTTAATTTATAACAATAGCTTTTCCCCATATTTTAGGTGAAACTATTTAGTAGTTTTTTTTAATCAATATTAAGGAACTATTAACTTAATCCTAGCTCATTTATCTTACTAAAAAGTTAGTTGTAAGTTAGTTTTTTCAATTTTCAAGTGTACTAAGATATTAGTGATAGAATTAGATCCAAATTACTTGGCAAGATTTTGTGTTTTTCTTTTATTGTTAAAAGAATTTCAGGACAAAATGAAAGAAGCAATCATGATTTAGTCATTTAATAAGCACCCAAGTTTAGCACAAAAGCAGGTTGCAAAATCAAACTTTATTTGTTGGGTTATGTTAGTGCTTGGTAAAATGTTATAATAGCACAATAAATTTTATATGCTTCATCACAATAAAAAGGCATTAGTTTTAATGGAGGCACATCATAAACTATGCATATTCCTCAAATCAGTCACCCTACGTAAAATGTTTTAAGAGGTACCAACACGCAGCAATTACAAAACAGTGTGACATCAGCTTATCAAATTAAACTACGTCTATACTGACTGAGTAATCTCAATTTTAAAGTTTAATAATTAGGGTAGAAATTGATTTTGTTTTATAACTTACATGTAAAATAAATAGACTGCAAGAATCAGGAGGATTGCAACAACCCCAGATGGATTCTTCACATTTTTTTACTGCGTTGCAATGCAGCGTCTTCCAGATGTGAATTCAGAAACTTGCTAAAACAAGTCGATGACAGTAACTTAAACATAAAACACACTTTAAAACTCACTTGAATATTGAATGCAACTCTAGCAAATTTCGCTAAGCTACTAGTAGTTTATAGCTGTTTAGAACTGAAAAAATTCTAAGCAAGCAACTCATTTAACAAATCTGAAAACAATTAAAAGTTGCTTTTGTTGTTTCAATGCATGCTCAGAAGAGGAAGCAACCCTGAGCATGCACAAACAAGGCTGCGATGCCATTATCTGTCTGAGCCTATCATATTGGTAATAAAAGGACAGAAAAACAACCTTCTCTCAGGTAAGACATTTTCAAAAACAGTTTTTATTAACCAAGATTTTCATTCACATGCTACGTGTGCAAATGCAGGAAAAAAAGATTTGATTTGCAAAATCTCTGCTATTTTTGGACAAAAATCCCAACATATCTATTGTTATACATTTATTATTAGCTCATGAGCACAGTGGCATGTTAATTCGTTTTGTTGCGTGTATTTTTACACTTATCTCTGGGCTGCCGGAGTTGTGACTCCCCTCACGTTCAGAGGCTTTCAGCAAGTCGGCTGCAGGAAGCTCAGAGTGCAGATGACAGGTGGAAGAGCAGAACGTCTGCAGCCTGGACAGCATGGCGACAAAACGTTTCAAGAGACTGGAAGGTTCAGAGGATCCAGGCACGAGATGCTGTCCAGATGCCTCTTCTCCACCTCAGCTGAAGTGCTCATTCCATGAGTCAGCGTGTCGATCACTGGGTGAGAGCCGGGAGGGAGAAGCGGCTGTTTTTCTCAGAGCTCTGCTGCCTGTTTGCCAAACAATGGCAGATGGGAATGCTTGGATATTAGTGGATGCCTTCTACGTGCTTGGACATGCTATGCAAAATTCAACAGTGTCACGCTCTGTCTCTGACTCTGCTGCCATGTATCACTTGTGAATGTGTTCCTTCACTGACCCTATTAGGTAACTTGTAAGCTGTAAAAATGTGTAGCAACATGTTTCTCTGTTTGCCTGCGTAAAGATCCTTGGGGTTTGTTCCAGCAAAACATCATTACTCTGATTGATAATGTCTTTACGAACTGCTTATGATGTTAAGAAAAGTTAAGAAAACATTTAAATCCAGACACAATCTTGAAGCGAAGCCAGTTGCTCTGAGGTTACACTCCACACACCTGCTTCCTTGTTAACATAAAAAGCAGCAACAGGCTCATTTTAAGCTCCAACATAAATTAACTTGTGTCCTTCTGAATAAAAGCAACATATCTGGTTTCTATGGAACTGCTATCCGCTGGGACTAATGTGTTTTCCTCCTGCTAGAAGGCTGTGCTGTCAGCGAAAGAGACGTTTCACACAAGCTGCTGAAAATGGCCGCCGTTTCACTCATTTTCTAATCCACACACTTCAGTCTTGACACTTTTATGGGTGGACAGTCAACGGAGAGGAGAAGTCGCACTGCTGTGAACCACAACAATCCCTCTTAGTTACAGTAGTTGGAAATCTGGCAGCGCTGGAAACACACAGATGTGGAAGATTGGATTTCAGATACTCCAGTGACTCCAACAAGCCTCTGCAACAGCAGGTATGCTCCACACTTTCTATGGGTGATCAACTTTTTGATGACACATGAGGAGATTTCATCAAATCTTTTCAGCTCCTCTCTGAAGCACAGTCCACACGAAAAAGAGGTGGACAGCTGAAATGTTAAAAATACCCGACACGTCTGTTGTGGCTGTGTGTTTTCCTCCACCTATATGGCGCCCTGAACTCTAAAATCTAGTCACTACAAGTGGATTGACCTCGCTTTGTAACCAGATATGTAGTTGAACGTTGGAATTCACAAACTTTCATCTGTGCAGTCTAAACCTTTCATTTCAAGTGGCTCAGCGTCTTGATCTGCCGTCAGTTATCCAGCCTGGAAAGTAAACACGAAACAAAAGGCCCGCGCTTCAAGAAATATAGAAGACCAGACACGTTTTAATTATAAGAAGCTGATGCATGTTCAGTGCAATCAAGTGTTTCACAACTTGTGAGATTGTGAGCAAGTCTAATCTATCATCTTTTTTATTTTATGAGGAAATACTTTTAAAAAATCGTCAAAAATATCTATTCAGTGGCACTGTATAATATAGTAAAACTGGCATGAATGTAAAGATTGTTTTGTATTTTTATAATTTCTCTTTGTTAATAATCATCACACAACTTACCAGCTATATGCATTCCTCTAGTAGAAATATGAATTGTTAATTATGTTTGACCGTTTTTATGGACTAACAAAGGATGTATTTGTTCAGCAAATTATTTTAATTTAACTGTCTAACTCCTTATTTATCTCAGTTAAAGCTAAATCTTAAACCTCTATTCAATAGTCATTTGCTGGTTTGTTTTTTAATTATGTGACTTATTTAAACTCAGCTCAAAATTATGTTTTTGCCTTCAGAAAAAAGGGTTCTAATTAAAAGTCCAGTCGTCCTACTGTCATCACAAGTCAGGTAATATTTGGAGAAATCAAAGACCTTTTTATTTACGAATTTATTAAAAATAACAGAATAATAATGGCCAGGAAAACTTCCCTTTTATTCTAACAGTATATCATAAATTGATACAATTATAAAAAAATTTTATCCTCTTTTATGATATGTAGCAATGATGTAAAAACACCCACTCCACCTACTGACTTAGTAACACCGTTCTGAACAGAGGAATTGTGTCTTATACAGATAAATTAAATCTTAAAATATAAAATAGTGCCTCATTTGCACAAGACCTAGAGGTCACTGTGTGGAAACATTTTTCATAACCTCTGATAATTTCTGGACACTGATGTTTTTCTGGCTAAGGAGAAAAGAAATGTGACCTGATGGAAAATATGTGCTGATGGTCGTATTTAATGCAAAATGCTTTGTAGATCTAGGGCAGAAGTGAATTAATAAAAAAAATAATAAATTACACAGTTTTGTGAATTTATCCGTTATGCGTCTCTAACACATTTAATTGCAAAGTTTTGACTCAGAGTGGAAAAAATTTGTCATATTTTTACTTTTTATGTATTTTTGGTAATCTGTAATCTTTCTCTTTCTACTTCACAAATATACTGCACTTTGTGTTGGTCTTTCACATAAAATCCTATTAAAGTACAGTCAAAAAAGTCTGAATGCTTTTGCCAGGCACCATATTATCACTTTCCTAAAATAATGATCCAACTCACATTTTGTCAAAATAACCTTTGGAATGGTGACAATTTGTACAGTGGAAAGATACTAAAAAGAGACAAAACTCCTGATCATATCTACTGCTGTGGAACTAGCGTGACAAAAGAACCAAAAATGCTTATAATCCACTTGTTTCCCAAATATTACATCCTCTGAAATACACAGCTATGGTAAACAGAACTTGCTTGACTGTCTGTTGTCATGATGATACAATCTTAGAAGGAAGTCACATAAATCAAAAGTCTGAATCCTGCACTAATGCAGTGTCATAATACTGATCAGATTAATAGAAAAACAATTAGCTGGATATGGGGGTAATTTCCTTATACAATAAAAAGAACGAGGCATCAAGGTTAATTGGCTGGAATTATTTTCTGAATTTCCATGCATACGGACTGCACTGGTTGGCAAAAACCAGGAGGTCACTGTGAAATCAACGCTAAGAGAAAATAAGTATTTTGTTTAGAAAGTTTCTAAGACATGATATGATAAGAAATATGTATCATATCTTTTCAGATTTAAAATCAAAAAAAGGCCTGGGGACTGAGCTCAACAAGTGGACAAATGTTTTGTATCAGATGTAATATTACATCCTCTGCTACATGTTCTGTGAACAGGACATCATGTTAAAAGTAGAGGTGTTGTAAGACAGTATAAGTATGTTTTTTTGGTCACATGTGAGGGGAGGGTTATATTTTAAATTATACTGAATGTACTTTTTAATAAAGATAATCTCGTATTTTGGCAGCATTTTGGACTCACTCCAAGATGAAGTAACATAGCTAAAACAGTTAACATCCAGACTGTTAATCTTATACAGTGAAAACTGTATGAGTTAAAGCTATGATAAGTGACATTTTATGCTCTCAGGTGGGAGGGGAGTAAGAGGTGGGTGAACAGGAGGCATCTATGAGCTCCAGTTAGGTGCTTATTGATGTTACACAAAGAGCCGTACCAACACAGCGCAAAACTTATTCATAATTTAAAAAAGAAAATTGCTCATAGTGGAATAAAGATGCAGATTTCACTGTGACCTGAAGGCTCCCACAATTTAGTGAGTCACTGATGCCTCAGAACTAAAGAGCTCTCAGTCAACCTATTTTTTTTTTTGTTTATTTTATTTTAATTCCCCCAAAATTTGAACACTTGAATTGTTTATAAACCTTGGTGTGTATTTATGTGCTCAACAATGTTTGGCCATTTCTTAATATGGCAGTGGCGCTTCTTTGTCAACCAGAGAGAAGATGCTAACACTCATGACATCACACTACTGTCCCAATTTGACCTTAATGCTGAGCTCCTGACCACTTGTCTTTTTCACCCCAAAAGAAATGAGTCAAACAGGTTAACTGGCTCACAAGCCCATATATTGGGTAGTAAGTAAGTCCACTTTATGAGCTCACAGCTTTGTCATTTATTTGAACTGATTTCTGCAGTGTTCAGAGCCAGTTTGTGCTGCTGCATACAGTCATTGAGCTGCTGTACGAGTCCTTCTCCTTCTTGTTGCCATAAAACAGCAATCATTTCTTCATTAGCCTTTTATTTGTTTCTAACTGTTCCACTTCAGGGGTAACACACACAGTTTATTTGGGTACTCTTAATTACAAAAGGGAGATTGTGTGCCCTCTTCACTGAAATGAATGTGCCTCTTCGCCTCCCAAAGGGCAGTGTGGCTTAGAGTTGGACTGTATCTGATTACATTTTCCAGGATTGATTACGTTTTTGAAATGCTGACCAGACCGACTCAGACCTTGTCTAACTTGGATGGAGGTAAGAAGTGTTTGACCTGTGTCTGTCACGTTTCAGGTGTGGAGGATTAAGAGGAGAGATGCTTTTATTTCCTATTTGTTAGTTGTTTTTTTTCTTTCAAAGAAGAAGCCTAAGGGCACTGCAATGCAATAAATTGCATTGCAGTGCTGTTTCTCTCTCCAGATAGCCATTCAGGAGGTATAGCTACCTTCAGGAGCTTTTCATTTTTCCTGTTATTAAACATAGTGAAAAGATTGGCTTCCGTGAGTTGATTTAGAAATGCAAGGTTGACAAGAGGAAAAAATAAGCAACTTGCTGTAAGATAAAGCACTTAATGCTACAGCATGCATGCAAACTGAACCATCAATCACTACAATTAGTGTTGAAATAAAACTGCATCATTTACAGGTGCCTGCAACCCATTTTGATCTAACAATTTGAATCTATAATTTTTAGTTTAAATTGTGAAATGGCAGCAACTTATTCACTCACCAGTAACTTGTAACTTTACAGTTTCTACACGATATGATTTATTAAAACAACAAAATATTGCAGTTTTTTCAAAATTTACTGACCATCAACTGTTTTTAGTATCAGTTATTGTTTTTTTATTTTATTAAAACTATGCACAAAATCTCTAGAAGAGAAATGTTCACTGTTACTGTTGCTGTAATTTTTCTTTGTTCTAGTGTTCAGTTAACTTCTGGTGTTTACAAAAGTTAGTGACCACAATCACCTGAAATCTTACTAATCTACTAATACTTGAGACCTCCTATAAAAGTGTGAAAAACTGCCTATTTTATTATTTCAAACATGAAACATATAATATGCATTAATAAAATACTTCCATAATGACTGAGGTTGCTTTACTTTGCCAATAAAAATGGACAAAAATGATCAGGGGGCTGAAATACACACACACACCCACGCACACCTACCCCCCCCCCCCACACACACACACACACACATATATATATATGTGATATCTGAAATAATCTATCTAAATAATAGTAGTAAAAATAAAATATCAATAGAATAAATTTAATTCTGTAGTTGTTATATTATATTAGAAGCAAATATATGTTTTTTTAGCTATTAAACTCACCAGCAAAATAAACTAACCTTGCAATTACGCTTACAAATTTATAAATGTTTATTTTTTATTTGTATTAAATTTATGAGTACAAATATTTAATTATTTTAGTTTAAAATTTTATCAATAGTTTAATGGTGAAGTTGAATGTAATAATTTCATGTCCCCATTTGAAATGTTTCTGCTGCTTGTATAACATTTCACGCTTCAGTAACTGCACATTTATCAAGCAGCAAGCGATCATTTTCACAACATTTTGAATGGCCCCTGCTTCCCAACATCTCCTGCATTAAAAGAGAACTGAAAGGCGAGTTCTCCTCCCAGGAAGGCATGCCTGGAAAACCTCCAAAGCGAGGCACCCAGTGGGCATCCTGATCAGAAAGTCATTAACAGACTTCTGTCGATGTGGAGAAGCAGCAGCTCTACTTTGAGTTCCCCTGTGGATGGTGACACTCCACCCTCTCTAAGCTGAGTTCAGCCTCCTTATGAAGGAAGCTCATTTAGCCACTTGTATCCATAATCTCGTTCTCTTCATCATGATCCATATCTTATGACCATAGGTGAGGGTCTGAATATAGACAGACCGGCAAATTGAAAGCTTTTTTTTCTGTTTCAGCTGTTTCTTCAGCGCCTGCACTGCTGCAGACAAAGCCTCGATCCATCAGTCCATCCATCACACACGAGGAAGACACCAAGATGCCTAAACTCCTCTGCTGCCATCTGTTTTTAAATTAAGTGAAGAAAATGAAGGTCAGTCGGAACAAATGGTCATAGTTGTTAAATGCACAACACACAAGCAATTAAGCTTGGAAAACGATGGTTTTATTTGAAACTGCAGTTTTTTATTCAGTTTTACTGAAGTTTTGAGACTAAAAAGACTAAAGAATTCAGATAGATGCTGCAAAAATTGGTAATTGTTTCACTTTTTAAGTTTTAAAACTGAACTTTAACTATGAAGCTATGTTTATGATTAAACACTTTTAGTTGCCAGTAGTTTTTAGAAAAAAAAAATGTATTCAGGAAATACTTGTCATGAACTTTTGTGTTCAGCTTAATTTTGTTATTTCATATGTATTAAATGCTCCCCGGTTTCCTGTGTGTTCTGCCACTTATTTCAGCTTCAATGACTTGCCGTCCCTCACATTTGTTTTCCGATCAACACTCTTTCCTTGTTCAACAATCAACGCTCCAGCTTAAATATCTCTGTTGATCAGATCACCATATTTATTTTACAAAACACACAGTACTTGGAAATCTGAGCTGAACAAGTTCTAAGTGGTGTATGCTTATAAAACACAAAGCTTAAAACAATGTTAGTAAGAGGAACTTCAAATGGTGTCTACTTGGGTGTTGGCATGTTGAAATCTTGACTTTTCCAATTGTAAACTGGAGTGTTGCAACTTCATCTTCCGACTTCCAGGTTGAGGTTGAAGACAGCATTATTTTGGATTTCCAGTAAAATTGTTAATCTCAAGTCTTACAGATTTAAGGTAGATGGATGTTTACCTTGTTCTTAATGACAACAGCAATATTGGATTAAAAGAAAGAAAACACCACTGGTTACCCAAAACATATGTATCTAGAGTCTTAGTGACTGAACCCAAAAGAGCCTTAAATATTATCCGCAACTGATTGTAGCATCAGATCCAGCAAACATTAATTCAGTTTGGAGCCATTAAAACGAAAAAAAAAAAAAAAAAAACAGTGCTTGGGCTTGCAAACGGGAAACTATGACTGTCAACAGCATGATATATGGGAGCTTATTATATCCCACTCATTATGACTAATAACATAGAAAGGTATCCTCTATTCTTGTCGAGATGGAAAATGCAATTAGCTGCCTTGGCTGCTGCTGCAGCCTGCTTGCTTTTCCTAGATAAAATGCCCCGTTTACAACAAGAGAATCACCGTCTGCTGCATGAAACTCTGCAACTACTAATGCATCATGGATCTTCTTTAGATAAATATTACTTCTTTTCCCAAGATTATCTTATATTATTAAGGTTTGATCCATTAAACTTTTAGGCAATATCAGTATGCATTATGTCAGTCACATGTCTTTTAAAAAGGAAACAGTCCAACGTGAGTATTCTCCATAATTAATTTATTTTCATACTGAGACAAAGTTGAACTTTGTGGGGCTGACTCATTGTTTCCTTTACTGCACCTGCTGTCATTACAAGTGAGAATGATTTTACTAATCATCAATCAATGCCCTCCTAAATATTGAGCTTATTTACTGGATTCACAGAACCAGACTCCTCTCTTTGATGACAATGAATGCAATCAGGAAGGACAGATTTAAGATGACATTGAATCTGACCCTGTTTGCATTTTTTTACAGTCAGTGTGCAAGAAGAGCAAAAACATTTAATTTTGTAATTTTGTGTGTCACACTAAGGAACATCAATAGGGATAAGAACTGTATTTTAGGGTGCAAAAATACTTTGAGGTAAAATACACTATCTTTGAAAAAGTATTTCATACGTTTAATGCCAAACTTGCATAAAAGTAAATTTGACTTTGCAGACTAGTATTTAACATTTTTAATAGAAAAATAGGTAAATTCTGATACCACAACCCATTTTGTCTAGCTGTAGCACATTAGTCATGTATGTGTGATTCATTCAGTTTCATTCTTCCCATTTCCATTTAAGAAAACCAGGCTGTGCTGATTTTCACCACATGAACCATGTGGAAGACATTTCATATGTCTTTCAGGCTCTTAGCTGGAATTATTATTAGCTGTCATATTGTTCATCATTTAACTAATTGATCTTTGCTTTGTGGTGACTGAAACATTTATGTTTGTTTAACAAGATGGAACCTTTCCGAACAATTTTCTATAGTGAACACGTGAGATCATTCCTTATAAAGAAACATCTGCTGCATCAGGTTAAAGATATTTTATTCACTAAACCAGACGTCATTGAAGCATCTAATGTCAACATCTACAGAGCCTTGCAAAATTATTAATACCTCATGCTGCAATTGCAGAAACATAGATGCTATCCATATCAGTTCTGATGCTCTGCTTGTAAATAGTGTTTTGGGAAGACTTTTATTTTGAAGGGTGCTAGCTTTAGTAACAGGAGCAATAACTAATTGTAAATTGCATTTTTCTTACTCATAATGGGAATAAAGAGACAAGCTGAAAGCCTGCAACTTTAAATAATAGTGGGAACGTGCAAATATTACGTAGCATAGCAATCACAAACAAGGGGGATCCTTGTTTGTTTTGCCATTATTTACATTTAATCTCTCTACTTCTTGCCTACAAGAGCAGTCTAGTGTTGTAAATGATGTAAAGGCTGGATGAAATGCGACATGACCATTCAGATTGAAGTCAACCCATTTCAGATAAACGACTACGTATGGAAATGACCTGGGTGTGATTTAAATTTGTGAAATTTATGCTTTGCAGACCGTTATAAAAAAAAATTTGATCTTCAGTGTGACCATAGCCTTACTCTGCAGACATATTGAGTTTTTTTTAAATGTCACTCTTCATAATGTATGCATTCAGGTGTTGTGGAGTGTTAATGCTAACATGTTCAATAATAGACTTGCTTGCTGTCTTGTGTTAAACACTCCACTAGCCATAACAGACATACCAGAAAGACAAAATAAAAATACTTTTGATGCAAAAATAAATATGACGCGCTGACCTAATTTGATCTCCTGTCAACTGATACTTGAAACAGCCTGAAGTTGCATCCAAAAATAAATGTGAAGTGTCAACAAACAAGGAAATATAAATCCAGTGTGACTCAGTAGCAGAAGCTAAAGTAGTTTTATGGTGTGAACATTGCTGCAGTTAGCGCCATGAAGGCTCTTGCATCATTACTGGCTAAGGTGCAGTTTCCCTCCTGCCCTCCCTGTTGCATCCACTGCCCTCCTATAGACTCAATAAAGAAAATATAAGGTGCACGTCAGAGGACCGGCCAGCACTCCAATTAGAGGAGGAAAAGAAAAACACGAGCAGCAATCGACTAAAGGCAACCTGAGATGACGGGATCTCATCTATCACTCTGCATGCGCACAATTGCCATATGAAAACACAAACAAGCAATCAATTGTTTTGCTCACAGCTTGGGGCCTCCTAATAGAGCACATTTATCTGACGCCGTGGTGGTAGCCCCAGCAATACTTTAATTTGTGAGACATTATGTTGAGTTAATGCCTACCAGGTTGCCGTTCAACCAGGGGGACTTGGCACACTTGGCGGCGATGTAAAAGCCGGCATCATGCTGTATTGTGCTGGGGCGCTGTGATGTAAATGATCTCACCCGCTGTATTATAATGGGCTTGTGGAATGAATTTATGTGGGAATTGTTGCAGAGGAATATTGCATTGTATCACGGCGTAATTAGAGAGCAGGAGGAGCGCTGCTCTGCACGAAGGCCTCCGCACGGTGGACGACTCGTTTTGGCCTTTGACCACCTCTGTGAGCTGGATGAAGAGCGTCTGGTGCAGGGAGGTTAAGGGTGGTGGGGGGGGGGGCATGGGAAGGTAGAAATGGAAAGAAAGGGAGGGGAGACAGGCTCTCTAATAATGATGTGCCCTCAGGCCTAATGTGCCATTTTTCCTCTGTGCTGGTAAACAAACATGCACACACACAACACTGTACCTCATTCATTCTTCTCCAAACGGTTTAATCCCTGTAAAGAGTTAATTTATATGTGTGTGACTCAAACTGATTTAGCCTTTTAAACTCATTTGATTTTTTTTTTACATAAACAAGCATTGAATAAAAATTTGTCAAGGAATTAAAAACACCAATCAAAGAATTTGATCATTGAGTCTTAAGTTGGGCTTTTGGTTTTCTTCATTCTTGTATAAATATTTTCTTTTGTTCTGTTTCCAAAACTATGATTCTAATTAAGAAAATATGATTCTTTCTGGGGCAATATATACTTTTGGGTACCAAAAATGTCCCAGTGTTACTTGTATTTGTTAATCATGGATGTAATAAAAATCATCATGCTGAGTGGCTACCACACTTTTGTTTTTGTTGTAACATCTGTGGCGTTAATGAATCTGTAGAAGCACCATTAGGGACATAAAGCGATTACAGAAAAATGTTATTCTTTAAAAAATAAAAGATTTTCTGTTTTATTTTTCCCATGCTTGTTGTAAAATCGATGATTCTTCACACATAGATTAGCAAAAGTTGTACTAAAATCCCTGATAACCAAAGTACCACTTTTGTAGACAATCTTTCCATTTTGAGTGAAATCTAATGATGCAAAAAATTAAAGTTTAGAAGCAAATAAATAAAATATAATATGCTATTTGACAATGTGTTGGCTTAACAAATTGCATGCTGAAGAGAACTGATATAATTTAAAAGCTTGAGTAATTTAAAGTTACTAATTTTCTGTGCATCATAAAAAACCCATTTCTCTGAAGCTGTAATCCATTCTTTCTCAACATATCATTCATATCGACTTTTGGAGGCAGATGTCGCCCTCCACCCTCCACCGCCCCTCCCCTGTCCTCCTCCCTCTCCAGAATGGCCCCGGGGCCTATCTTGCCCTCTGCTTGGGGAAAGAGAGACTGTGCTCGGCCTGACAGGCGGCTGGTGGCGCTTCAGTGCGGTGGAGGAAATTAAATTACAGCTCCTGTTGTCCGCTTTGTAAACAAGACAAAAGCCAATGATACGGCCAATTACACTTAAATACGGCACATGTGTACATAGAGGGGCTTCAGACGGAGGATCAGGGATGCAGCAGATGATGAACTAAACCTGGGGAGGAAAAATTTTAACTATTTTTGAAGAGTATGTTGTTAAACAAAAAAGAATCACAGAAAATTAGAAGTCCATGCTGAAAAGGTATACATATTTGAAAAAAGGAGGAAAATGTACACCTGAATCTGA